>JASAMX010005695.1:0-37061 GCA_030248175.1 Microlaimidae sp. YZB2_3
AAACACCCAAAGATAAAACCGTAATTCATAGCATTGCAGGAAAACAGAAACCTCACGGGTTGAGAGAAAACCCTCAAATACCAATAAATATCCTTGGCAGAACGTGGATGGAGCAGGAACACCGAGACGCTCACAGATTTCCAATCTCTCCTCCACGTGCCCTCGGTGCAGGTTCTCATGAACCCAGGTATAATGGTTTCAGCGCAACCACAATCATCAACATCATTATAGGAAATTACGATCGTCAAGTAAGACAAGAAGCTGTTAATTTAGGCATCCGCGTCAATAATCAAACAACTGACAATACTCGTTTCTATCGCACAACTGACATTCCAACCCTCCTAAATCAAATTGCCGAAGCTCAAGCTCGTCGTGTCCAAAGTAGCCAAGAAACTGAATCCTCCGTGGTCATCACTATGGATGAACCAGACCTCGAAGAGCTTGCAAGAAAACCGATCTTACCAAAACGACATTACCGTAAAAGGCATATTACAGATCGTAAGGACACCACTCAAGACGCTAATAAAGTACCTAAAACTGAAACCCAAGACCAACCCCTTGATCTGAGTAGAGGTACTTGGCGGTCAATTCCAACTACCGAAAACCGCCAAACCCCTATTCAAAGGGTTCGACCGATCGGTGTTGTGATGGCTACCCAGCCAACCCTCACCCCGGAAGAATCAGAAGCAGGTCGTAACGTCCCTCGTTTCAGAGGCAGAGGACGCGCTGTAGAGGTTACCTCGTCCCCTCCGGTTTCGAGTACAACGGCAGTAGTCAATCAGACTCAAAGCGGGATAGGCCGAGGTCAGCCTACTGCAGGTGCCTCCTCTGCTCTGCAGAGTGCACCGTGGTTTGGAGTGGTGGCTCAGCAGGAAGCCGACCACAACATAAGAGCAAGCATTCGTGCGCAACAAATACGTCGCATGATGTCTGCAATTGAGAATTCTCGAGAGCGGGAGGCACAATTTCAGTACCCAACAGGTTATCGGTTACCAGCCGTTTTCCCACATCATTTATATGGGTTTCAAAATGTCCAAGGTCCAACCCCTCAACCGCAAGTAGCACAAAGCGCTACTTCTCAAACCACTTCTTTTCCGTCATTGCGGTTCCCACACACCTTAATTCAATCTAACTTTTAAACACAAAACAGCTAAGAAAAAACCGCAAAATATATACTTTTAAGGCTTAAAAAATCTGAGTCAAAATTACACATAGTAATAATGGTAACCGACTATAAACACGTCGTTTAAATTCATTCATATTATCACTAATGTACCTATAGCTACAAGACCTAGCTTTTTTTCCTATAATTATATTGCACTTAACACCAAGATTTGTTCCCTCTCCCTTTTAACCTAAGTGGGCAGATTGTTAGGTTAGGAAGTTAAAACTGTAATCCCAAAAATCTCAAAACCGGCGACTGAGACGTCTTTCAGATGCCTCTATAGGTGGGTAGAGGGAAGGGTTTGGGTGGGCGTTATCCCGCGACCTAAAAAACTGCAAAATTTTTGCAATGATGGCGTCATAATAATAAAGATAGCATTCATAATTTTTGGGTACTTTTTCATTTTTCCGCGAGGGAGGGGGGGGGGGGGGGCAAATCCTCCAATAAAACGGGGGGGGGCATTTTCAAACCGTGCACAGGTCTGAATGCTTATTGCACCGTTTATTATTTTATCACTGCTATGTTTTCAGACCAGTTTAAACGTGGAAAGCATAACTTGGCACTCTAGGATTTTTAAAGAAAATCTCAGGTGGCCGTAGGTCAAAAATTTAAAGGGGTTATCCATCGTAGGCTCCCCGGATTATGGGAAGTATTCCTCGCTCCTTCCCAAATATTAGTAGGAACGTATGCGAAATTTTCAGGAACTAGAAAATTGTTGGGGTGTCCTTGATCTTCCTAAAATGTAGGGGAGAAAATGTTAGCAGTTTTTTCAGGTTGTGGTATAACGCCCACCCAAACCCTTCCTATTACCCACCTATAGAGGCTTAAAACCCCACAAAACCAAAACACAAACCCCAACCCCCCCCCTTTCATTTTTTGGCGGGGGGGGCAATAAAACGGGGGGGGGCAAATCCTCCAATAAAACGGGGGGGGCATTTTCAGACCGTGCACAGGTCTGTTATAACAATGGTCATGGCAGAATATACTCTTTAGGTCGATATTACATAATAATAGTTTATATGGAATTTCAAAAATTTCCATTCTACTTTGCTTGTTTGCTGTGTCGTTTTAATTACATTAATTGTTTTAAAAGTCAGTAATACGCATTACACCCAATAAACAACACGCACACCACGCAAACAACAAACCACATATTACGTCGACAACTAGCATAATAATCTACTAATAAATAATAAATTTTCAGCAAAACCGCAAATAAAGTGAATTAACACATAAATTATTGTAACTCGGATTTGAGAAAACAAAAGCAAACAAATGAAATCATAGACTTTAGATTAGGACTAGAAGTGTTATCAGGTTGGGATTACAAGAATTACTTTTTAAAGTCTTAAAATAAAGTGTTTGAGTATTAAAATTTTAATTTCATTAATTAATTAGTGTTGATCAAATAATTTAAATATTTTTATACATCGCCAATATTTGCAGTTTCATCCTTTTGCTGTTCCAAAAATGAAACGAACAATAACAAAATAATCACAGGCGATATATTCCAAATTTGCACAAATTAACACCCTCGCCTCAAATTCAATCTAACTTTTAAACACAAAACAGCTAAGAAAAAACCGCAAAATATATACTTTTAAGGCTTAAAAAATTGTGATACGAAATTACACATAGTAATAATGGTAACCGACTATAAACACGTCGTTTAAATTCATTAATGCTATTATCACTAATACCCTATAGCTACAAGACCTGACTTTTTTCCTATAATTATATTGCACTTAACACCAAGATTTGTTCCCTCTCCCTTTTAACCTAAGTGGGCAGAATATTAGGTTAGGAAGTTAAAACTGTAATCCCAAAAATCTCAAAACCGGCGACTGAGACGTGTTTGAGGGATGCCTCTATAGGTGGGTAGAGGGAAGGGTTTGGGTGGGCGTTATACCACAACCTAAAAAACTGCTAACATTTTCTCCCCCTAATATTTAGGAAGATCAAGGACACCCCAACAATTTTCTAGTTCCTAAAATTTTGGCATACGTTCCTACTAATATTTGGGAAGGAGCGAGGAAATACTTCCCATAATCCGGGAGGCTGGCTACCTATGGATAACCCCTTTAAATTTTTGACAACCTACGGCCACCTAATATTTTCTTTAAAAATCCTAGAGTGCCAAGTTATGCTTTCCACGTTTAAACTGGTCTGAAAACATAGCAGTGATAAAATAATAAACGGTGCAATAAGCATTCAGACCTGTGCACGGTTTGAAAATGCCCCCCCCGCTTTATTGGGGGATTTGCCCCCCCCCCGTTTTATTGCCCTTCCCCCTCGCGGAAAAATGAAAAAGTACCCAAAAATTATGACGTCATTTTTTACCTATTATGACGCCATCATTGCAAAAATTTTGCAGTTTTTTAGCCTATTTCAATGGATTTTAAGATATTTTAGACCTATTTTTATCTTTTTTTTTGCTTTTTTCCCTTTTTCTCTCTTTTTTTTCTTTCCCCCCTGCTTGCCCCCCTGTAATATTGCCCCCCGTTTTGGAATTGCCCCCCCCCGTTTACACCCCGGGGGGCTTTTCACAAGTCTGAGCATTTTACTGCATCGCAAAAACTCAGAATCTTGCTATTACTTATCGTAATAATTAATTTTTTTACACGCTAATGTTTCAAATTTGATCAGTATTTAAAAATGTTGTTTAATAAAATATCAATTCACCCAGAGCCAAAGGGTATTTTGTTTTTATCAAAGAATTTTTAAAAATATTTTGTCTCTCATAATTTTACTTATACGGAGTGATATTATAGCGAAAAAAAATTGAATGAAATAAGGAGGGTTTTTTTTTTTAAAATTAATTAAAACAAAAATTTTACAAATTTTTATATTAATATAAAAAAAATACATCGGGCTCATAGGGTTTTTTGTTTTACCTCAAGATCCCTTTAACACTATTATAAACTGCTCCAAAAATCATTCAATTTTATTGTAATTTATGTTTTGGATAACTTTTAAAATTTGGGGCCATTCCGTAATAACACAAAACAACAGCATTTTATAAATTATTAGTATTATCTTTTTAAACAAGTTGTTCTCTTATTAAAGGTCAGGTGTCCTAAATAAATTAAACACGAAATTGCGATCAATAACCTAGAAATGGACAGATAGTTTATTTTGGATTGCATAAACAATAATAGTATTTTGTTAGTTTAGCCAAAAGTTCAGCTTTTTAATTTTGCATATTTTCTGGCGAATAAGGCCATTTAAGAAAAACACGGATAACATTTTTTTCATTTGTTTAAGAAACTTGAATAACAATACGTATAACGGACCTTTTTTTGAATGAAACTGAAATAAATTACGAAATTTTGTTAAAGGTTTGCAAAGACTAAAGCAAATTATATAACATTTTTTCGAGATAAACTATTTTGTCAAAGGTTTGCAAAGACTAAAGCAAATTATATAACATTTTTTCGAGATAAACTGACTTATTTCTGGTACAAACAATTTAAATTTATTTAGGATACCTTTAGCTCAAACAATAAAATACCACTTTATACAATTTTGGCGAATATATTTTAATCATCAGCAGCATTATAATATAACTTTGGTTTGCTAAACATAAAAAACCTAAAACAATATTGGCCTTAGTTGTAAAATGAAAAAAAAGGAGAGGTACAGTTGTTGTTTTTAGCTTACCCCCACTCCAATAAACAGGAAAAATCCATGAAGCAAAAAAATCTAATTTGCTACTTTAGTGTAAAAGTAAAAGATGGCAATAATATCCTACCACCTTAAATGGCGAAATACTCGAAATAGAATCAACTTCTCTATTAATTCATGTGATTTCCCAATACATTTTAGTATTTTGTGAACTCCAAACAGTTTTTTAGCTTATTCAAGAGCTTACAAAATTTACTAAAATTGAAGATACACCTCAAAAACGTTTTGCCTGTTTATGGAATAATACTTCCAATCCAACGTTATCAGGAAGGCTGCCACCAATAAATAATTTAAGTCAAGAAAAAAAGGTCAAACCATTGCTGCTTAAATTTAATTTTTACCTTATAAATAATAATTTTCATACATTTTTCACAGAAATTAAACAATTTTATTGCACATAACTAGAAATCTGAAAATTGCAATTGTAGGTGCGAAGAAAAAGCAATTTTGTTTTTTTTTTTAATTTAAATATCAAAGTGTCTTTCAGACCTGTGCACTGCCCCCCCGGGGTTAAAACGAGGGGGGGCAATTCCAAAATGGGGGGGGGCCGGGGGGAAACTTTTTTGAAACGGGGGGGCAATAAAACGGGAGGGGCAAGCAGGGGGGAAGAAAAAAAAGAGAAAAAAAGAGAAAAAAAGAAGGGAAAAGGGAAAAAAGGGACAAAAAAAGCGAAAATAAGGTAAAAATAGCTCTCTAAAATGGCTTAAATAACATTGAAATAGGCTAAAAACTGAAAAAAAAATTCGCGATGATGGCGTCATCATAGGTCAAAAATGGGGTTATAATTTTAGGGTGGGTACTTTTTCATTTTTGGCGGGGGGGGGGGCAATAAAACGGGGGGGGGGGGGGGCACCTCCTCCAATAAAACGGGGGGGGGGCATTTTCAGACCGTGCACAGGTCTGTGTCTTTTAACCGTTTTTGCAATAACTTTTCGCTAAACTCTGTAACAAATTAATTTTGTTTAGGTATTAATCTTACAGGAGCGGTATACTGAAAAAAAAATTTATCTCCGTATATTTTGGGGTATATATCTGGGTGTTTTTACACGTTCACAACTATTTTATGAATAAAGACTCTTGACAAAAAATTCGGTTATATACAGTATACTGCTCCTTTAAACAAAAATTACAGTCAACAAAGCCGTGATTAACTCTTATAATTCTCCTTAATATATAACAAAAATATTCTACTGCCGTTTTAAGCTTGAATTCAATTTAATTATGAAAAAGTATAACTTCACATTTACATGAAAACAAAATGAATAATAATAATAGCTAATGACCGTGAGGAAATACCGATTGACTTAACTTAACGAGTGATGTTCGGACTTCGAATTTTTTGAAGCTACGGAGCCCTCTCGTTGTTTTTATGCTAGCATTCTAATTAAAACATGTTACCATGAGGTTTCAAAAACATCTCGCAACTTTTTTTAAACTAATAAGTCTAAAAATGTTAAAAAAAAGTTAAAATATTTTAAGGTTTAATAATTCCAGAATACTCTGCATCAATTAGCCGGAGCATTTATTTAATTCGAGGGTGGGAACATCGCTAGAATTAACACGGAAAGCTTTTGGTTATTAGAGTGTCTAATTTTCAACTTCACCGCTCCAGAATCCGGGACTAAAATTTTAAATTCTACATAATAATTTTAGTCGTCCAATAGTGTTCCTTTTCGGGTATTTTCAGTCTCGGCGCGAGAGGTTTAGTCTATTTTAACGGCTCCGTAGATCCGGCAAACGAAAAAGTAAGCCGCGTAAAATCCCACTGTTCCAGTGAGAAGCCAAAAGGTCAGAGACATGAGGAAACTGTAAGCGAAGTAGAGGAGCGTCGGTATAAATCCCATGATTTCCAGCTAAAAAACACCATCAAAATAATTTTAATAGCAACAAAATATTATTGTTATAATCATACATGGGTAAGTTAGCCTGGAGTAAGGGAGAAGAGAAGGGGTTAGTTAAATCTGGATTTAGAGAGGGGGTAAAAGCCGAGAAACGCATTTTACCTATAGGTGAGAAAGACGGACAGAGTGGGGTCCACCCTCCACCCCCCTAGCGTCGAAATTTTGCCCCCCTCTACCCAGACGAAAATTCAGGGCCCCTCTCCCCCAAAATTTCCGAAATTTTACCCCTGACCCAAGGGTGTAGTTAGTCAAGGGGGGGGGTTATGGGGGTTGTTGTATGTAACCCCCCCTCCCTTTTGGGCTGGCGGAGGTAAAAATTTGGGGGTCCTAAGAGAACAATTTTAAAAAAATTTCTCGCGCTTCGCTCCGCTCAGTGCTCGACATTTATATACCTTTTTAACTTTTTAAGTGATGTTTCTAATGAATTTCAAAGACGATTTTTTGAAAATTTTTATTTTTTTATTATTGCACAAATTTTAATGTTGTACCTTTTTAAACCTATAATTTTTCAAGTTTAATTTGAAAAAAAAAAAAAAACAATGCAAATAAAAGCAAAAAGAATCACTTGGCGCGAAGCACAAAAAATTTTATTCTTTTTTAATGTCTTTTTTACGGTATTTTGAAAATTTGGAGTACAACTCGCCCCCACTACCTTTCCGAAATTCTGGCTACGCCCCTGCCCTGACCCCCTCTGGAATTTGAAGTCTGACCTCCCTTCCCCTCGAGAAAATTTTAGATACTTTTTTATACTAAGTTTTCTTCTAAAAACGTAAACTTTGTAAATAAATTTCTGTTTTTACACCTTTTTTATACCAAAATATCGATTTTTATTCGATAAAATGTAATATTATCCTACAAAAACTATTTTGCTCCGGACACCGGACCCCACCTGACCAGAAATATCCAAAACCAGCACAGGCGTCCCACAAGGCTCCGTCATTTCATTGCAATACAAGAAAACGAATAACTAAATAATCTCGGTTGTATTTTTAATGAACCATTCCTTATTCGTAATTTATAAAAGTAAACGACTACAGAAATTTCCCCCAAAAATTTCTCAACAAGCACGCTCTTCCGTTAATTAAAAAACTTGTAACCATCCTTGTATTGATCAAATAGGTCGAACCTGAAATTAACGCAAGAATTTTCCCCCCAGGGCGCTCGCTTATCGTAAAATTCAAAAAAAATTGCCCACTCGTTTATATTAAGTTAGCATAGCCAGTTTTTTCTCAGGTGATTTTCTCTAGAAATCCTGCTGCCTTTGCGGGTTGAAGCCATAGGTCTTCTACTTTTAATGTGGTAGGATTTTTGGGCAGTTGAAAAGGTGGTGGACATGATGAGGTTTTTTAGGGCTATTTCTTTGCTAAATTAACGGAAAACAGAGCCAATAGGGCATTTTTTTATTATTTGCTCTCGTCAAAAATTACCTTGGTATAATAGTAAAAAACGGAATAAGCCATCACGTAGAATGCCGAACCCCCGCTTACGACAAAAGACCTCCACCACCAATGATAGTTCTAAAACATCAATAAATTAAAAAGTAATAAATTTTAATTATTTAAATTTAAAAAATTTAAAAAAAATAGGGTAGTGCATTTAATTTTGGCACTTTTGCAAATTGGGCATTTTTGATTTTGGACTAATATCTTTGGTAATCCTGAACGGAATACGACGTTTAATAGCTCAAATGAGAGCTAATTATATGTGGATGACTGTCGTGAGCTTTTTATTTGTTATATTATGATATTTTCATGTGAAATTGTGTGATTTTTAAAAAATAAAATTGTTACTCGTTTTTAGAACATGGGCATTTCATGATTACGCAATAAATTGGTTTAAAAATAAAACTGTCTTAATAAAATTTAGTCTATTTTCCGAATTTTTAGTCCCCGTGGTTCTACGTTGCGTCTGTGGTGAGCAATCATTATAAAATAAAATAGTGTAATTTCGGCACTCATATGCTGTAGGTAAAAACGGATTGAATTAAGTGGTCGGGTGTTAAATTGTAGTTGCAAATAGTTAAAAGACAACGTTGAAATGTGTAGGGGTCATAGCACTGCACTTAAACTTGATTAAGAGGGTCCTTTTAAAAAGTGCCAAATTAAATGCACTTTTTTTTTCCAAATTTTGCTCATTTTGATACCATTTGGCATTTTAGCTGTAACTTTTGGCCAGTTACACGTTGAACAACAAGTAGAAGCTTAAATTAAAGAAAACTGTCTGGAGATAATGATAGGCTTTTAAGTTTTTGAAAATGATGATTTTTTGACTGAGAAATAATCGATTGTTTGTAAAGTGCCGAAATTAAATGCACACATTTAATTTCGACAATTTTCCATTTTTTTTAAAAAACTGGTTTAATTAAGTAAAAAAACTATTTTCGTACAGTGAAACTTTTGTGAAGCAACGCAGTATTTTAAAAGCTTCAAAATGAGCTATCAAACATGAAAATCGGACCATACAGTGAAAAGTTACATTCGAAAAACAAAAAAGTGCCTAAATTAAATGCACTACACTATCGACTAACGTATAAAATTATTTTGGTTGGTGGCGGTTAGAATTTTGGTTCAAACCGACATTCTGTTGGCAGTATGGTTGGCGCAATAAGGTTGGCAGCAGTAAGGTTGGCGGTCGATTCGGAAAACATTACCAAAAATTTATTTTGTATACCTACTATTGTTTTGTTAACTACTACTGCCATTATTGCGTCTCAAAAGGAAGAATAGATAGTGCCGAAATTAAATGCACTACCCTATATTATGCATTTTTATAACTATGCTATAAATTTATGGTAAAAGGTATGTATAATGTATTAGTACCAAAAAATGCACTAAATTAAATAGCAAATGATTACAATAAAGTATAGTCTGTGGTGTTACTAAAATTCCATGCTCTTTTACTATCTCTATGCTACAGATAAACTTGGCGGAATATCTTATTTACGTTAAGATAAATTATAAATAGTGGTAAAAATAAAGCAATTAGCTCAGCGCCTTTCTTTGTAGTTTGAAAAAAGTGTTCACAAACTATACTAGCCAGAATTTAATGGCTTTAAATAATTTATTCGCAAAGATATCTTTAAATTAATATGGGGGTATTTAGATCAAAAAAATGTCGTCACTAAAGTGGAACGAGTCATTTATTATCAATATAAAATCGGCATTAAATTATTTTTTTAAACAAACTTAAAAAGAGTCATAGTCACACAATTTAAACCAATTAGGACCCCTTTCCTTCTTCTATAGCAAACACGCGTTATCATTGATTCTTATTTTCGTTTTCAAAAAAATACTGTTTGTGTCGCTAACATTACCGATGCCATAACTGATGCAATTATTTTATTTACATTTTCACATTTTTTTTTGATTTCTTTCCTGCGCGATAATTTATTTAATGGCACGTTAAGAAAAACCGTTTTTTCACAATACAAATAGTTACCCAGTCCAGTCGTTTCGTTAGGAATTTTTTAGTTTAATTATGAATTTATATATAAAATTAAAAAAACTTACTTCTGAGCACAGCTGGAAATAACTGACCACTATGGAAATTTGCGCACAGGAGATGCCCAGAATGATAAAAACTAGGAACAAAAAACCGAACAAATAATAAAACTGATTTTCCCAGATTGCCTAAAATAAACATAACAATCATAGGTGAGCACGGTCGGGGAAGCTAGGGGGGGTGGTTACCCGGGGTAAATCGAATTTTGAATTCTAGGAGGGGGTCCCAGGGGGGTCCGGACCCCCCCCTAGCTTTTTAGGGGGGGGGGTCGACCCGGAGTGCGAAATTTTGAAATCTATAGGGGGGGGGTCAGGTGGGGTCCGGTGTCCAAAGCAAAACAGTTTTAAACCATAATAACTTTAATAATTGTTCTTTTTATAGGATAATACTACATTTTATTGAATAAAAAGTCATATTCATGTATAAAAAGGGTGTAAAAGCATGAATATGTGATGAAAATTCACGTTTTTGGAAGAAAATTTAGTATAAAAAAGGTACCTAAAATTTTACCAAGGGGGGAGGGGAGGTCAGATTTCAAAATTTAGAGGGGGGTCAGGGGTAAAAAATTCGGAAATTTGGGGGGAGGGGAGGGCCCCCCTAGATTTTTGTCTAGGGGGGGGGGGCCAAAATTTCGAGGCTGGGGGGGTGAACCCCACCCTGCCCCCCCTTTCTCACCTATGATAACAATAATAATAAATAATACGCCAACGCTTCCAGGATAAAAGCTTATAAATAACCTAATTTATAAATTATTAAAAAATAGTGAAATTTCAACAACAAAAAACATCAACTTCTTTGTTGGTGAGATATAGGAATACCTTAATTTTCCCCGAATGCAAATATTTTTTACACAAAAAATTCCTTACCGAGAAAATGAAAAACAATTCGATGAACATTGCTCCGAAAGGCAGGATGCCAGCCAACAAAATGCTAAAAAAATAACCTTAAAAACACAGTCCGGCGCATAAACAAAACCATTTTTACAACTGATGGTTTGGTAAATCTTGATGAATCTTCTTTTTTTCATGTGGAATTTAAAATAAATATAAAATATGTGGAATTTAAAATATGCTTTGAATTAAATTAAATAAATACTTTTTTATTTTAAGTATAATTTTAATTAGCAGAGCTCGTAAGTCACTACGAATTGCATTTGGTTTGTTAGTGAATTACCAAAATGACAATCTGGTTGTAAAAACTTCGAGGGATTGAGACTTAGGGGATTTTCCAAAGGCAGTAGAGTACTTAATTCTGAACTGATATTCAAAATAAAGGTAGGTCTTGTTGCTATTGTTTTATAATAGATATTCAAAAGGTTTATGATTTATATATTTCAAATGACAGCCAAAAATAGGGGTTGTCATGTGTGTGTGTGTGTGGGCAACCTTCTGTTTTTTTTTCGAGGGCTGAGGTTTTTCTCAAATACACCATTATTTTAACGTTTTTACTTTAAGTTAAGGGGGTGGGTTGATAGAGGGAATGATGTTTTTACATTTTAAAGATTTTTTTCAGCGTTTTCATCTATGGATGCTGCCCACTTATGCTCCTAAACCCTCTTTAACAAGTATAAATAACGTACCTCGGCAACCGATGCAGGTACCAAGGCTGCTCGGGGACCTGACGCGGTATTTGGTTTGTTCTCACCGGATGACTATACGGCTAAAAAACAAATTACAATAATTTTATTATACCTACTACCGACCAGACTTGTTTACTTATCGGCATACAGACCTGTGCACGGTCTGGAAATGCCCCCCCCCGCTTTATTGGAGGATTTGCCTCCCCCCTCGCCAAAAAATGAAAAAGTACCCTAAAATTATGACGCCATTTTTGACCTATGATGACGCCATCATCGCGATTTTTTTGGAGTTTTAAGCCTATTTCAATGTATTTTAAGCCATTTTAGACCTATTTTTCTCTTTTTTGGCCCTTTTTTCCCCTTTCCCTTCTTTTTTTTCTCTTTTTTTTTCTTTGTCCCCTACTTGCCACCCCCGTTTCAAAAAAGTTGCCCCCGGTTTTGGAATTGCCCCCCCCCCAATAAAACCCTGGGGGGGCAGTGCACAAGTCTGGGCATACATATGATGGGTCGAACCATACATATGCACGAAGGGGGAGGGGGTTCGGGAGGCGGGTTAATTCCCCCCAAATTCTAAGAAGGGGGTTTAACTCCCCCTCACTCAGAAGTGGGGGGGAAAGGTTAACCCCCAAATTTTGGAAAAATGAAGAAAAAAGTCTTTAAAATGACTTCTAACTGCCTCCAAACTTAAGTTTTGAGGTCAAAATGAATGTTTTAACCAATAAAAAGCTCAAAAATGCAATAAAAAGGGCTTTTTGACCTAAAATTAGCGTTTTTTACCTATTTTTTCTTTGGAATCGAAAAACAATATGGGTAAAATGCACTCCAAAAACGATATGGGTGTTTTGCATTTCTCGGATTTTTACCCCCCCCCCCCAATTTGGGGTTTAATCCCCCCAAACATCTAAACAAACACCAAACATAGTTAAAGTTTTTTCTTATAAAAACCAAATACTCGCCTGCTTTCTGTAGCCAAAATAAAATCCCAGGAATACTAACGGCAAATCGATTCCAAACCACATAAAAATCAGGGCCAACATTGTAGTAAAAGGTACCTATAAAAATTTTAAGTATTATAATATTTATATATGATACAGAATATTATACGTAGGACCAGTTTGAAGGCGAAAAGCAATGTTCCTTAGTGATGGGAAGTTTCGGTTCCGGGTTCTGGATGTTCAGGGAAATAAGTTGGAATTCCGGTTCCGGTTCCTGTTCTGGATTTTTGGAATATCTCAATTCCAGTTATGGTTCCAGTGTTCTGGGGCTTTCGCAGTTTAATAAGCAGTTCCGATTCTGGGTTCCGGATGTTTCGAGCAAAATATGGAAATCCGGTTCCAGTTTCTATTCTAGATTTTTGGAAAATCTCAATTCTGGTTCCAGTGCTCCAGAGGTTTCGCCATTCCACCTATCACTAATGTTCCTGAAAGACTATTTAACAAGAAAGGGCAGAATTTTATTAGAACCCAGGATGTACAGGATAAAAAAGGGTAAAAAACGAAGGAAGTGGCTAAAAAAGCAAAATTTAAGTAAAAAAGGGGTCGAAAATAGGTAAATGTCGTAAAATAGACTAAAACTGAAAAAATATTGCTGCGAAAATAGGCCAAAAGCGGCACATATTTTATGGTATTTTTTGATATTTGAGCAGGGGGAGGGCAATCAATAATAAAACGGAGGAAAATTTTTAGACCCTGCACCTGTTTTTTTTCTAGTTTGCAAACCATGATGTCCAAAATGTCTTTTTTCTTGACCGGTTGCTTTATTTTACTTTGTTTAAAATTTGGTGGGCCATACAAACCTTGGGTATGTATACCAGTGTGCCCCCCATTCTATGGAGGATAGACAGGCTTGTTGGGGCTGGTGGAGGTGTGCGGATTGAATCAAAAAGGCCCAGAGCATGGTCTTCTCTTGTTGTTGTTGTTCATAGCCGGGGTGTCAGTTTATGCCTTCTAAGAACCTGATAGCATCCAGTGGTCTTTCTAATAGATCTTCTGTTTTGAGTGTTGTTGGATGTTGAGGGCATATAAAAAGGTGTTTGACATCGTGAGGTTTTCCCCTGCAGTGGGGGCATTCCTTTTTAATGGAGTTGATTTTGGATTTGAATGAGTTGAGATGGTGGCAATGTCCGGGTCTAAGTTGTGCCAGGAAGGTTCTTGACTTCCTGGGGAGTTGTTGTTTGCTTATGTTGATTGGTAGAGGTTTTCTTTTTAATAGTGCATTAGGTTGGAGTTGCGAATGTTTTCTTTGACAAAATATGAGAGGATGTTTGATTGGATGGTTTTGTTCTGTAAGCATATGTTTGTAAAAACTTTTGGCTGTTGGTCCAAGTTTTGATTGGAGGGTATGTTTCATCTCTCTTGGTCTATTGTCATTGGTTGTGATTTCGTTAGATGGATGTGTTGATTGCATGGTTTTTGCTGAAAATTGTGTTGAAAGAAGGTTGGTGTAGCTTTTGATTGGTAGGACTTTAGTCTCTTGATGTAGATGGTCGGTTGGGGCCATTTTGTGGCAGCCGGTTGCTATCCCAAGGGCCGTGTTTTGTGTTGCTTGTAGTTTTTGAAAATGAGATTTTGATAGATTGGGTGACCATATTGGGGCTCTGTAGTTGAGAATTGGGCGTCATATAGCTTTGTAATAGGTGACTATTGTTTCTTTCTGTTGGCCCCAGCTGGTACCAGCCAGGACTTTGAGAATGTTATTGCGCCCGGATGGTTTGTTGTTTATGTTAGTGGCATGGTTGTTGAATGTAAATTTTGTATCGAAAGTAACACCCAGGATTTTGGGGTTTTTGTTTAGCGGCAAAAGTTTGTTGTTTATGGTCACTTTTGGGTGGTACTTATATTTCTTGTGATGAAGAGAAGAAGATGGTAACTGTTGACTTTTCTGTTGATACTATGAGGTAGTTTTTATTCAGATAGTGATTTAAAATGTTGAGGTAGTTGGTGAGATCAAGTTCCATTTCAGTAATCTTGTTTCGGGTGGAGTAAACTGTGGTATCGTCAGCATAAGAGACTATTTTGACATTAGCTGGTGGAGGTGGTAGGTCAGAAATATAGAAAGTAAAGAGTGTTGGAGCCTTGGGCAACTCCTGTTTGAACTATCCTGGCTTTGGAGGTGAAGTCTCTGAAAATTGTTTTGCTGGTTCTGCCTCTAAGGTAACCACTTAGCCATCTAATGAGGAAGGCTGGAAGTGTGCTGTTGGCTATCTTGGTTATTAAAATATCAATGCTGATTGTGTCAAATGCCTTGGTTAGATCCAGGGCGGCTACTATAGTATGTTTAGGTGGAGCTTTTTGGTTGAATCCGGTGGCTGTGTCAGTTGTAAGTTGAAGCAGGGCAGTAGTTGTTAAATTTTATGTTTGAATTAATGCTAATCTGGGTGCTGTTTTTGATGTTGGAGAAGGATCGGTTGAATTATTGCTTCTTAATCTTAGTCTTAACCATAGGGGTGAAACATTTTCGCCCCTCCTGGCTTGTCTTAGCGCCTGCCCTTTGCATAATCTGCATAAGGAAGATAAGTTTCAGGTTATCAACAACAACAATTATTGCTTCTAAAATTTTCATAGCTGGGCAGAGAAGAGAAATTGGTCTGTAGGAGGTTGAAATGTTAGGATCCTTTCCTGGTTTTGGCAGTGAGATTATGAGAGAAGTTTTCCAGATGTTTGGTATGCTATTTTTTTGAATGAAAGATTGAACAGATCAGTTAGGTATTTGATTCCAAGAGGATTAAGGTTTTTGAAGTGAAATATGGTTAGATTGTCTGGGCCAAAAACTTTTGAGATGTTTGCAGTTTTTATCGCTTTTTAGACCTTTGCGGTTGTA
This sequence comes from Microlaimidae sp. YZB2_3, assembly GCA_030248175.1. Taxonomy (NCBI): domain Eukaryota; kingdom Metazoa; phylum Nematoda; class Chromadorea; order Desmodorida; family Microlaimidae; species Microlaimidae sp. YZB2_3. The sequence goes on from JASAMX010005695.1 coordinate 15,650, forward strand.
ATTCCAGTTGTATCCTGGTTAAGTTTTTAATATTTCTGAAGAATTTACAGTTTTCTTTTGATTTTTAAAAGGTTTATTTGGTGTGAATTGTTTGTTGAATTTGTTGGCCATTTCTAGAGAGTTATTGATTTGGGTTCCATTACAATTTATAGCTGAATTTGGTTAGGATGAGGGAAGGTTTATTGTCCAGTGATTTTATTGTTTTCCAGAGTTTTGTTGGGTTGGCTTTGTGGCTGAAGTTTTCCAAAAAGTGCCATTTTTGGTGGCATTGGAGTGAATTTGGTTGTGAATATTGTTGTTAAGCTCTTGTATCCGTGTGAAGTGTGGGTTGGTTAGGTGAAGTGTATTACGCTCTTTGATGAGCTGGATTGTTTCTGTAGTTAGGTTGTGCTGAAAATGTTTGCGACAATCAGCAGGGATGTTGTGCGCGAAAGCTTTGTTCAAGATAGATCTAAACGTTTTTTCATCTTTTTTTGACCTCTGTTAGATTGACGGTGTTGGATAATTTTGCTTCAATTTCATTTCTGTAGCTGGTCCAATTAGCTTTGTGGAAATTTGTGAAAATTTTTCTGGTTATTGGGGCTATTGTCGAAGTAGTTTGAATGCTGACAAAGTTCTTTGTGTAAACCAGTCTGTTGAGGTGAGGAGTGAGTCTGAAACTAAGGAGATATCAGGTGATGTTGGGTTTCCCTTAGATGGAATGCGTGTTGGAGTGTTTTTGTCTAGTGATGCCATATTTGAGTTGTTGATGATGTTTGTAATGTAATCTCCTCTGGGTCTGTGAGGCTTGAGTGCCAGAGGCCATGGTGTGCGTTGATATCTCTTAGTAGAATGCTGAGGAGATGGTAGATGTCTGGTTGGTAGTTGGCGTTGCAAGAGCTGGAAGGAGGAATATAAATGTTGAAGATTGAAAGATTAGAATTGTTGAGAAGGATTTGCAGGCCAAGTATTTCTGTGTGGGGGTCATTTCGTTGTATATCTAAAGTTTTGAAGTTGATAGAGTGATGGACAACAAAGAGCAGACCGCCTCCATTGGAATCCCAATCTTTCCTGAGTGAGTGTTGTGTAATTTGCGATTTTGGGGTCTTTAGATTTACTAGATAGTTTTGACTCTTGGATAGCAGCGATATGAATGTTATTTTTGACAAAAAAGTTTGTGAGCTCTTGTATTTTGTTAGAAATTCCATTGGCGTTAAATTGCAAAATGTTTATAGTAGAGTTTTTGGTGGTTGTAGACGGTTGCTTAGATAAAGTGCAACTGTTACAGAGAAAATTTTGGTTATAGTTTTTTAGACTGTTTAAATTGGAGCATTTTAGGTGTAACCAGTTTTTACATTTGTTGCACTGGATACTATTTCTGTAAACATTTGTGCCGCAGTGCCCCCATAGAAAAAGTTTTAGGCGGGCTGGGGTTGGGATGAATGTCCTTGGATATCGCCATCAGTAACTGTGGCAGCCAGGATGGCTGCCGCTTAGCAGGAAAAAATGGATGCAGTCAGGCACAAAGTGGAAACCTTTGTGCTCTGGACAAAGATTGAACGGTATTGGATTTCCCTTCCTGGATGAATCCACGGGTCCAGGTAGAGTCACTGTGTAGAAGCTCCGTCATTGACTCCAGCTCTTCTTTTGGTGTGAAGGTGTGACACATACGCCGTATGTGTCCTTTCTGTGAAAATTTAAAGCAAAAGCGTTAATAAAAAGCGATTATCTTTCCCATTTCGTTGTCCGGTTCCAGTCTATGGTGTAATGGATAGTATGCCAGAGTTGACTTTAAAGGTTACGGGTTTTCAATTCCTGCGTTCGCCGGGCTGTCTTCTGTCTAAATTTTTCAGCGCCTGGTTATTTTCGCTTCTACTTTAAGTTTTTATGCAAGGGCGTATGAGTCACAAAAAATGTAAATGTTTCACAAAAAATATCATACAATATGTTCTGCTCACTGCTCTTTTCAGATATTTTTTGTGAAACATGTACGGGCAGAGTTATAAAAAGATTGTATTCCCGTTTATCCCTCTTAGTGAGTTTGATGAAAACGCAGAGTAGCTCCAGAGCTCCAACAATACTTCTCATATGCTTTTGCGCTGACGTCACACCTTTGCCTGGTTATTTTGGCTTCTACTTTGGGTCGCCACAAAAATAAAGCCGGAACAATATTAATATTAAAAAGAGCCAAACTTAAATTAATAAAAAAATAAAAACTCACAGCCCCTGACGATTTGTTTCCCCACAAAAAGAAATTAAGAATAAATCCCGCTCCAAATATCACAGCTGGAAAGAATGTAGCAGTCTAAACAAAAACAAAAATTACTAACGTGTTTGTTATAAATTTTTGCTAATAAAATAATATTATCAAATTTTAAACAAATAGAGCAAAGTAACATAAAACAGAAATTAATACACCCTGGTTTTATATTTTGCAATTAGATTCTGTTGTTTCTACACGCAAAATAACATATTAAACCATAGTCAGCACTATACATGAGCATGGACCGGCAAGCTAGGAGGGGTGGCTACTTCAAGTAAATGGCCCTTTGAAAGCTAGGAGGGGGGGTCCGTACCCCCCCCCAGCTTTTGTGGGGAGGTCGACCCTGGGTAGACCAGTTTGAAATCCAGAGGGGGATCAGAGAGGGTCCGGTTTCCAAACAAAGTCACATTAAATTATTTATTTAAGTTGTTTAGCACTAATATAGAATTTTATATACTAAAATAGGCTATTTATGTATAAAAAGAGTATTTTTTATACTGTTTTTTACTACAAAACCGTGTTTGTGTCAGTAAATTTTGACCTAAATTCATACCCAAAATTTGGCTCGGAAGGGGGAGGGGTCAAATTGGAATTCCAGAGGGGGGTAGGGTGTCAAAATTTAAAAAAATTGAGGGGAGGGGGCCCTAGATTTTTTTCTAGGAGGGGGGGGGTGGGGTGAACCCTTATGCCTCCCCCTTATGCTCATGTGTGGTCAGCTTAAAATTTTTTTAGTTGAGCATATCTCGCTAACAGTTGGATTGATTTAAACAAAACCTATATTAAGTGTAAGCGTTTATTGTTTGTTTGTGTTATGTGAAATTCCATTCTCCTCATATAAAATGGGAATTGCAGTTCATAACCATTTTATACAATATTATAACTTACTACTATTATGGGCTAGTGCAACATGATATGACTAGAAACAACCTTGTTAAAGGATTTAAGGAAAGGTATGTTTTTATGATTATTATTGTAACCACTAAAATTGTTCCATAGTTTGGATTTACTGTTTGCCTTGATCATCTTGATGATTTTTTTCTCATAGTTTAAAGTTCAGTATCTAATACAATCTCGTGCTTAACTTTGTATCAGTAGTTGCAAAAGCCCCCATACCCCTTCCCATACACGATACACCCCTTCTTGCTTCACCCGTCGGCTCTACCATTTTTTCTCAATTTAGTTATATCTCACCCTATAAATAATGGAATATCAGCAATCCATGGGCGTATCCAAGGATAGGGGGCATAAGTGGGCAGCCTCCCGGATTTTTTTTTTGGGGAGGGGGGTGTTCCAAAATTTTTTTTGGGATATACCTCAAATACACCATTTTTAGCGTTTTTGGTATCCAGGGTACCCCCAAATTTTAGGGTGGGGGGTGTCGGCTAAAGTCGGGATTTTTTTGGGAGTTATAACCCCCCTGCCCATCTATGGAGGGGGGTGGTCCTGGGGGTCTAGACTCCCCCTCTTTGGATCGGCAAAGGGAAAAATTTGAGGTTAGACCCCCCTTTTGGGTCGCCAGCCAAAAATAAAAATTTGGGAGTCTAGAACGGTGATTTTTTAAAAATTTTCTCGCGCTTCGCTCCGCTTAGCGCTCGATTAATTGGTCTCCACTTTCAATTTTGCTTTGTAATTTCGGTATGACATCGCAGGACCCACCCATTCTTAATGTTTTAATTGGTCTCCACTTTCAAATTTGTGTTACTTTGTTTAGTAATCTTGATACGACCACGCTGGACTCAACCTTTAGATTGTTATATAGCAGACCTGTGCACGGTCTGGAAATGCCCTCCCCCCCCCGTTTTATTGGAGGATTTGCCTCCCCCCGCCAAAAATGAAAAAGTACCCTAAAATTATGACGTCATTTTTAACCTATGATGACGCCATCATCGCGAATTTTTTGCAGTTTTTAGCCTATTTCAATGTATTTTAAGCCATTTTAGACCTATTTTTACCTTATTTTCGCTTTTTTGTCCCTTTTTTCCTTTTTCCCTTCTTTTTTTCTCTTTTTTTCCCTTTTTTTTCGCTTTTTTTCTTTCCCCCCTGCTTGCCCCCCGTTTTATTGCCCCTCCCCGTTTCAAAAAAATTGCCCCCCCCCCCTCGTTTTAGCCGTGCCCCCCCCCCCTCCCGATAAACTACCGGGGAGGCGGCTTGCACAGGTCTGATATAGTAAAATTAAAAATTTAAATTAAGTTAGAAAAAGTAATTTAAAAACATTTTCTCACATTTCCCATTGCTTAGCTGTAAATTTATGTACTTATATTACAGTTGTTAATATTTTGGAAAGCGAAAATTTTAAGGTACGAAATTGTTTGTCCAAAATTTTCCCTTTGTTTTATGGACTTCTTTTTACTGAATAATAAGAAAATAATGAAGTAGGTGACACGAACAAGGGAATAAACACTTTGCGCGAAGCGCAGAAATATTTTTAGCCCTTTTAAAACGTTTGGGATTTGGACCTCCCCCCTCCCACCCTCTTTCTAAAATTTTGTTCAGGGTTGCCCCCTCCGCTTTCCGAAATCCTGGCTACGCCCAAAGAAGCAATAGCATTTATAATTTGAATTGTGTTCAAGAAGTAGACGGAAATAATTATTTCATGTCAAAAATTGCACGGGGAAAATTGCGAGAAGGATGATAAGTTAACTCCCATAGCGAAAAGGGAGCCGTTGGAACTCTTACAATACATAATAATGCATGGCAACTGTTAGACAGCTATAATAAATACACTTTTAGATAATAATTATTAATAAATTTTATTATAAAAAAATACATGCCAAATCATTATGGCCGGAATTCACAAAGAGGGATAATCTTCGTGCTAGCTCGGTGTTAGTTAATCCGGACAAATTACAGTAGGTTTCGGGAAACCTGGGGCTAAGTCTGTTAAAATTTCATTAAACGATAAAAAAAGATATAAAAAGCAAAATTTAGAGGAATTATTTGTATAAAAAACTGATAAACTTTTAAATCTCTATTTAGTAATTGCAAATTTGTGTAAAAACTGACAGAACGAAATATTGTAAATATATGTTAAACAAGGAATTTTTCGAACAAAAAAAAAATAGCCGCGAAACCTACTACTGTAACTTGTCCGGATTAACTACCACCGTGCTAGCACCCAAACATACCGTAGTTTACACGGTGCTTACACCGAATTTACACTAACACGGTGTTTGCACCGTGTTTACCCCGCTTTGTGTATTCAATGTATCCGGCCTATGTATTCAAAACCCGGAAAGTGCGTATTTCTGCGCGTTAAAAAATGTTAGCTATGCATTGCCATAATATTTATCATTTAATGCAGCCATATTGTTAGCGAGATAATATCTCGCCAGACCTGTGCACGGTCTCCCCCCGCTTTATTGTAGGATTTCCCCCTGTTCTAAAATTAAAAAAAAATTTCAAAAATTATGGCGCCATTTTTAACCTATAATGACGCCATCATCGCAAAATTTTTGCACTTTTCAGCCTATTTTAATGCATTTTAAGCTATTTTAGACATATTTTTACCTTAATTTCGATTTTTTGTCCTTTTTCCCTTCTTTTTTTTCTTATTTTTACGCTTTTTTTTCTCCCCTGCTTGCCCCTGTTTAAAAACAATTGTCCCCCGTGCCCCCATTATTGGAATTGCCCCCCAATAAAACCCGGGGAGGGCAATGCTCAGGTCTGTCTCGCTAACAGTATGGTTGCACGCCAACGACATGGTATCAAGCCATAGGTTTGGCCATATTTATTTTTGTTTGCGCAGTATTTATTAATTAAATCAGTTGTATAGAAATCATTTTAGGTCTCTTTAAAAACAATTCACAACGGAAATATTTTCATCTGAGCAAGTTTTTCATGATTTTCATGAAGAGAGATTTTCATTGTATACGAAAAAATTTCAAGTTTATTATTTAATTCAAAACTAAAATTATTTTGGCGTTTCATTCTTACCTGAACGGCGGCTCTCTTCCACTGGACGCCCTTCGTGGTTTTGTAGAGTCGACCTGAGTAGTAGCCGGCCACCAGACCCATAAAGCAGTACAGGAACAGGGCCACTGACATCAGGGAGCCCCGACTGCTGGGGGACAACATGCCCAACATGGCGAAAACTAAAAAACGAAAACAAAATATCGTCGTTACTACGAAAAAATAAACCACAGTCATTACAAATTACATATGATCAGACCTGTGCACGGTCTGGAAATGCCCCCCCGCCCAAAAATGAAAAAGTACCCTAAAATTATGACGCAATTTTTGACCTATGATGACGCCATCATCGCGAATTTTTAGCAGTTTTTAGCCTATTTCAATGTATTTTAAGCCATTTTAGACCTATTTTTACCTTATTTTAAATTTTTTTGTCCCTTTTTTCCCTTCTATTTTTCTCTCTTATTTTCCCCCTTTTTTTCTCTTTTTCCCCCCTGCTTGCCCCCTCCCGTTTTGGAATTGCGCCCCCCAATAAAACCCCCGGGGAAAAAAAACTTAAAATGATGCTGTTTAAAACTTAAAATGAATCACAGTCGCATAAATTGTATTCGCATTATGGCTCATTTTGCCGTAGTAACCACGATATTATTACAGAAAAAAAACAAATACTAAGGTTAAAAAACCAAAATATAAAAACCGCACCATTCATTTTGTATTTTTTTAATTAGCAATCCAAAATATTAGTGATGGGCTGACCTGCGGAACCCAAACCAGAACCGGAAGTGAGATTTTCCGAAAATCCGGAACCGGAACTGCTTATAAAACTGCTAAACCCCCAACACCGGAACCGGAACTGAGATTTTTTAAAAATTCAGAACAGGAACCGGATTTTCAAATTTTTCCCGGCACATCCGGAGCCCAGAACTGCCCTGCCCATCAATACAAAATATTTTAAAGACGTACATATAGTGACCAAGGCCATTCCGAACAGCTGAATCCCGGTCCCAATGAGGCTGGTGAGGAGTTTGGAGTTCTGAGGGGGTCGGAAAACGTCTCCGTGCACCAGCTTCCATCCGGTTTCCTCTAACGTCTCTTCCTAAAACACATAAGCAAAACTATTAAGTTAGTTTTAATCACAAAAAGAGCACTCTTATTAAAGAGTAGTAAGTCATTCTATACGTAAAGTGGGCAAAATAAGTGGGCAAAACAAGAAAATTGTTGATCTCAAAACAAAAGTGTTCACATTTTATTTTTGCTGTTAAGAGGTAACCTCACTAATTTTTTTGTCTTTTTTAGTTCTAAACAGACAAAGAAGCATTCTCAATAAAGAATGCCTCCTTTTCCTAGATTTTACCAACCTGCATATATTTATACCAATGTCAAAAAATTCAGCACGTTAATGTTAGGCGAAATTTTTTATCATTACATTAATTTAAATTAACTAATAACTTTTCAAAAATAAAGTTTTTAGAAAATTTATACGCAATTTTTAAAGTCAACATAATATTTTTTCTCAAAGCAAACACTCCGAAAACACAACAATTGTATATTCAAACCATACATTGGCACGGAGGGGGGTTTGGGGGGTTAACCCCCCCAAATTCTGAGAAGGGGGGTTTAACCCCCCCCCCACTCAGAAGTGGGGGGAGAAAAGGTTAACCCCCCAATTTTGGAAAAATGAAGAAAAAAGTCTTTAAAATGACTTCTAACTGCCTCCAAACTTAAGTTTTGAGGTCAAAATGAATGTTTTAAGCAATAAAAAGCTCAGTCATGTAATACAAAGGGCTTTTTGATCTAAAATTACCGTTTTTTACCTATTTTTCCCTTCAAAATCGAGAAAACGATATGGGTAAAATGCACTCCAGAAAAAAAACGATATGGGTATTTTGCGTTTCTTGGATTTTAACCCCCCCCCCCCCCCCTAATTTGGGGTTTAACCCCCCACTCCGGACCAACTTGCCCATGTATGATTCAAACTGAGGAAAGTAAATTTTTTTGATTTTTTTTAAATTTTGAGAATTTTAAATAAAATGACGAAACACAAAAAAATAAATAAGAAATACACCTAGAAAATTTTTTAACGCAAACATAAGAACGGGTCGAAGAAAAGGGGGTTAGGTGGGGTGGGGTAAAATGCACTCCGAAAAAAATTATACGTAAAATATCACCCACAACTTCGGACAAACTTCCCATGTATGTACTAACCATAGGTGTTTTTTGGGAGGGCCAGAGGGGCCCACCCATACATGGGGCACGGGGGGGGGGGGGTTGGGGGGGACGGCTTAACCCCCCCCAATTCTAAGAAGGGGGTCACTTAACCCCCACCTCAGAAGTGGGGAGGGGGAGAAAAAGTTAACCCCCCCCAATTTTGGAAAAATGAAGAAAAAAAATGTCTTTAAAATGACTTCTAACTGCCCCAAACTTAAGTTTTGAGGTCAAAATGAATGTTTTAAGCAATAAAAAGCTCAAAAATGCTATAAAAAGGGCTTTTTGACCTAAAATTAGCGCTTTTTACCTATTTTTCCTTCAAAATCGAAAAACGATATGGGTAAAATGCACTCCAGAAAAAAAACGATATGGGTATTTTGCGTTTCTCGGATTTTAACCCCCCCCCCTAATTTGGGGTTTAACCCCCCCCCTCACTCCGGACCAACTTTTCCATGTATGGGCCAACCCCCCCCCCCCCCCTCTGAGCCCCGAAATTTCGGACCCCCCCTAGAAAAAACCCAGGCTCCTCCACCTCTCCCCCAAAGTTCGAGAGCGGTCCGGCCTGACTTCCCCCCCTAGCGAGGCTGGCCCACCTCCCCCAGAACCCTCGCCTAACTCAGAGAGGGGGAAATTTCCTCCACACAATACACATCACCAAACCCTGCCCCGCTATGCGAAACACAAACACACACAACACAAGCATCTTTTCACATGCACACACATTAACACAACCTTGGGACCAGAGGACCTTTGGGCAGACAACCCCGCAGCGGTTGCTGATCGTCCTCTGAGAGCGAGGGGTGAGCGGGGCGACGACCCTGCCGACGGAACCAACCAGTCCTAAAACTATACGTATGTGGCTTCGGGACGCCCGGACCCCCCTCCCCCACCTTTCGACCATTCGGAAGATCTTTATTTCTTCAGCTTTTAGAGCTACAGTGTCTCACTTAGGCCTAAACTTTTTCTATATAAAATATATATAGACCTAAAAACACTAAATAGATCAAAAAAACTAAAAAATCGGACCCCCTTATTTAGTCTCATCCCCCTGTGCGATATAAAATATATATTAGAACTAAAACACAAAAAAAAACAAAAAGACCCCCCCCCCCCCAGATTTCAAATTTAGGGGGGGTCAGGGGGTCCGATTTTTTAACAAAGTTTTTTTGAATCAATAATTTAAGTGTTTTTAGGTCTAATATATAATTTTATATACGAAAACAGCCTATTTAGGCCTAAAAAGTGTATTTAAACACTGTTTTTAGCTCTAAAAAGCATGTTTTTGACAGTAAATAAAAAATTATACTTCCGAATTGGTCGAAAGGTGGGGGAGGGGGTTGTTGTTGTCCTTTGCCAGTAACCAGAGTTTCGTTCAACCCTGGTTGGTTCCGTCCGGCACGCTCCTCGCCTTCCTCACCCCCTCTTCTCACTCTCAGAGGAGATCAGCAACCGCTGCGGGGTTCGCCCAAAGGTCCTCTGGTCCCAAGGTTGTGTTAATGTGTGTGCATGTGAAAAGATGCTTGTGTTGTGTGTGTTTGTGTTTCGCATAGCGGGCAGTTTGGTGATGTGTATTGTGTGGAGGAAATTTCCCCTCTCTGGGTTAGGCGAGGGTTCTGGGGGAGGTGGGCCAGCCTCGCTAGGGGGGGATGTCAGGCCGGGCCGCTCTCGAACTTTGGGGGAGAGTGGAGGGGCCTGGATTTTTTCTAGGGGGGTCCGAAATTTCGGCTCAAGAGGGGGGGGGTGGGCCCAGACATGGGCAAGTTGGTCCGGAGTGGGGGGGGGTTAAACCCCAAATTAGGGGGGGGGTTAAAATCCGAGAAACGCAAAATACCCATATCGTTTTTTTTCTGGAGTGCATTTTACCCATATCGTTTTTCGATTTTGAAGGAAAAATAGGTAAAAAACGCTAATTTTAGGTCAAAAAGCCCTTTTTATAGCATTTTTGAGCTTTTTATTGCTTAAAACATTCATTTTGACCTCAAAACTTAAGTTTGGGGCAGTTAGAAGTCATTTTAAAGACATTTTTTTTCTTCATTTTTCCAAATTTGGGGGGGGGGTTAACTTTTTCTCCCCCCCCCCCACTTCTGAGTGGGGGGGGGGTTAAACCCCCCTTCTCAGAATTTGGGGGGGGTTAACCCCCCCCCAACCCCCCCCCGTGCCCATGTATGGGTGGACCCCTCTGGCCCTCCCAAAAAACACCTATGGTTAGTACATACATGGGCAAGTTTGTCCGAAGTTGTGGGTGATATTTTACGTATAATTTTTTCGGAGTGCATTTTACCCCACCCCACCTAACCCCCTTTTCTTCGACCCGTTCTTATGTTTGCGTTAAAAAATTTTCTGGTGTATTTCTTATTTATTTTTTTGTGTTTCGTCATTTTATTTAAAATTTCAAAATTTAAAAAAAATCAAAAAAATTTACTTTTAGTTTGAATCATACATGGGCAAGTTGGTCCGGAGTGGGGGGTTAAACCCCAAATTAGGGGGGGGGGGGTTAAAATCCAAGAAACGCAAAATACCCATATCGTTTTTTTTCTGGAGTGCATTTTACCCATATCGTTTTTCGATTTTGAAGGAAAAATAGGTAAAAAACGGTAATTTTAGATCAAAAAGCCCTTTGTATTACATGACTGAGCTTTTTATTGCTTAAAACATTCATTTTGACCTCAAAACTACAGTTTGGAGGCAGTTAGAAGTCATTTTAAAGACTTTTTTCTTCATTTTTCCAAAATTGGGGGGTTAACCTTTTCTCCCCCCCACTTCTGAGTGGGGGGGGTTAAACCCCCCTTCTCAGAATTTGGGGGGGTAAACCCCCCACCCCCCCGTGCAAATGTATGGTTTGAATATAGAATTGTTGTGTTTTCGGAGTGTTTGCTTTGGGAAAAATATTATGTTGACTTTAAAAATTGCGTATAAATTTTCTAAAAACTTTATTTTTGAAAAGTTATTAGTTAATTTAAATTAATGTAATGATAAAAAATTTCGCCTAACATTAACGTGCTGAATTTTTTGACATTGGTATAAATATATGCAGGTTGGTAAAATCCAGGAAAAGGAGGCATTCTTAATTGAGAATGCTTTTTTGTCTGTTTAGAACTAAAAAAGACAAAAAATTTAGTGAGGTTATCTCTTAACAGCAAAAATAAAATGTGAACTCTTTTGTTTTAAGATCAACAATTTTCTTGTGTTGCCCACTTATTTTGCCCACTTTACGTATAGAGTGACTTACTACTCTTTAATATGAGTGCTCTTTTTGTGATTAAAACTAACTTAATAGTTTTGTTTATGTGTTTTAGGAAGAGACGTTAGAGGAAACCGGATGGAAGCTGGTGCACGGAGACGTTTTCCGACCCCCTCAGAACTCCAAACTCCTCACCAGCCTCATTGGGACCGGGATTCAGCTGTTCGGAATGGCCTTGGTCACTATATGTACGTCTTTAAAATATTTTGTATTGATGGCAGGGCAGTTCCGGGCTCCGGATGTTCCGGGAAAAATTTGAAAATCCGGTTCCTGTTCTGAATTTTTAAAAAATTTCAGTTCCGGTTCCGGTGTTGGGGGGGTTAGCAGTTTTATAAGTAGTTCCTGTTCCGGATTTTTGGAAAATCTCACTTCCGGTTCTGGTTCAGGTTCCGCAGGTCAACCCATAACTATTATTTTGGATTGCTAATTAAAAAAATACAAAATGAATGATGCGGTTTTTATATTTTGGTTTTTTAACCTTAGTATTTGTTTTTTTCTGTAATAATATCGTGGTTACTACGGCAAAATGAGCCATAATGCGAATACAATTTATGCGACTGTGATTCATTTTAAGTTTTAAACAGCATTTTAGGTTTTTTTCCCTGGGGGTTTTATTGGGGGGCGCAGTTCCAAAACGGGAAGGGGCAAGCAGGGGGGAAAGACAAAAAAGAGAAAAAAAGGGGGAAAAAAGTTAAAATAAGGTAAAAATAGGTCTAAAATGGCTTAAAATACATTGAAATAGGCTAAAAACTGCAAAAAATTTGCGATGATGGCGTCATTATAGGTCAAAAATGGCGTCATAATTTTAGGGTACTTTTTCATTTTTGGGTGGGGGGGGGGGCATTTCCAGACCGCGCACAGGTCTGATCATGTGTAATTTTTAATGACTGTGGTTTATTTTTTTCGTAGTAACGACGATATTTTGTTTTCGTTTTTTAGTTTTTGCCATGTTGGGCATGTTGTCCCCCAGCAGTCGGGGCTCCCTGATGTCAGTGGCCCTGTTCTTGTACTGCTTTATGGGTCTGGTGGCCGGCTACTACTCAGGTCGACTCTACAAAACCACGAAGGGCGTCCAGTGGAAGAGAGCCGCCGTCCAGGTCAGAATGAAGCGCCAAAATAATTTTAGTTTTGAATTAAATATTTCGTATACAATCAAAATATCTCTTCATGAAAATCATGAAAAACTTGCTCAGGTGAAAATATTTCCGTTGTGAATCGTTTTTAAAGAGACCTAAAATGATTTCTATACAAGTGATTTAATTAATAAATACTGCGCAAACAAAAATAAATATTGCCAAACCTATGGCTTGATACCATGTCGTTGGCGTGCAACCATACTGTTAGCGAGACAGACCTGAGCATTACCCTCCCCGGGTTTTATTGGGGAGCAATTCCAATAATGGGGGCACGGGGGACAATTGTTTTTAAACGGGGGCAAGTAGGGGAGGAAAAAAGCGGAAAATAAGAATCAGAATAAAATAAGAAAAAAAGAAGGGAAAAGGGGAAAAAGGACAAAAAATCGAAATAAAGGTAAAAATATGTCTAAAATAGCTTAAAATGCATTAGAATAGGCTGAAAAGTGCAAAAATTTTGCGATGATGGCGTCATTATAGGTCGAAAATGGCGCCATAGTTTTTGAAATATTTTTTTTAATTTTAGAGCAGGGGAAAATCCTACAATAAAGCGGGGGAGACCGTGCACAGGTCCGGCGAGATATTATCTCGCTAACAGTATGGCTGCATTAAGTGATAAATATTATGGCAATGGATAACTAACATTTTTTAACGCGCAGAAATACGCACTTTCTGGGTATTGAATACATAGGCCGGATAGATTGAATACACAAAGCGGGGTAAACACGGTGCAAACACCGTGTTAGTGTATTCGGTGTAAGCACCGTGTAAACTACGGTATGTTTGGGTGCTAGCGCGGTGTTAGTTAATCCGGACAAGTTACAGTAGGTTTCGCGGCTAATTTTTTTATTCGTTCGAAAAATTCCTTGTTTAACATATTATTTACAATATTTCGTTCTGCCAGTTTTTACACAAATTTGCAATTACTAAATAAAGATTTAAAAGTTTATCAGTTTTTTATACAAATAATTCCTCTAAATTTTGCTTTTTATATCTTTTTTTATCGTTTAATGAAATTTTAACAGACTTAGCCCCAGGTTTCCCGAAACCTACTGTAATTTGTCCGGATTAACTAACACCGAGCTAGCACGAAGATTATCCCTCTTTGTGAATTCCGGCCATAATGATTTGGCATGTATTTTTTTATAATAAAATTTATTAATAATTATTATCTAAAAGTGTATTATAGCTGTCTAACAGTTGCCATGCATTATTATGTATTGTAAGAGTTCCAACGGCTCCCTTTTCGCTATGGGAGTTAACTTATCATCCTTCTCGCAATTTTCCCCGTGCAATTTTTGACATGAAATAATTATATTCCGTCTACTTCTTGAACACAATTCAAATTATAAATGCTATTGCTTCTTTGGGCGTAGCCAGGATTTCGGAAAGCGGAGGGGGCAACCCTGAACAAAATTTTAGAAAGAGGGTGGGAGGGGGGAGGTCCAAATTTCAAACGTTTTAAAAGGGCTAAAAAATTTCTGCGCTTCGCGCAAAGTGTTTATTCCTTTGTTCGTGTCACCTACTTCATTATTTTCCCATTATTCAGTAAAAAGAAGTCCATAAAACAAAGGAAAAATTTTGGACAAACAATTTCGTACCTTAAAATTGTCGATTTTTAAAACATTAACAACTGTAAAATGAGTACATAAAATTACAGCTGAGCAATGCAAGATGTGAGAAAATGTTTTTAAAATTACTTTTTCTAACTTTTAAATTTTTAATCTTACTATATCAGACCTATGCAAGCCGCCTCCCCGGTAGTTTATCGGGGAGGGGGGGGGGCACGGCTAAAACGGGGGGGGGGCAACTTTTTTGAAACGGGGAGGGGCAATAAAACGGGGGAGGGGCGAGCAGGGGGGAAAGAAAAAAAAGCAAAGAAAGGACGGGAGAAAAAAAGAAGGGAAAAAGGAAAAAAGGACAAAATAAAAGCAAAAATCAGAGTAAAAATCGGTCTAAAATCGCTTAAAATTCGTGGAGAGTAGGCTAAAAACTGCAAAAAATTCACCATGATAGTCACGTCATCATAGGTTAAAAATGACGTCATAATTTTGCGGGTACTTTTTTATTTTTTTGGTGGGGGTCAATAAAGAGGGGGGGCAAATACCTCCAATAAAACGAGGGGGGGGCATTTTCAGACCGTGCACAGGTCTGCCACTATATAACAATCTAAAAGGGGGGAGTCCAGCGTGGTCGTATCAAGATTACAAAACAAAGTAATACAAATTTGATAGTGGAGACCAATTAAAACATTAAGAATGGGATGGGTCCTGCGAAGTCATACCGAGATTACAAAACAAAATTGGAAGTGAAGACCAATTAATCGAACGCTAAGCGGAGGGAAGCGCGAGAAAATTTTTAAAAAATCACCGTTCTAGACTCCCAAATTTTTATTTTTGGCTGGCGACCCAAAAGGGGGGTCTAACCTCAAATTTTTCCCTTTGCCGATCCAAAGAGGGGGAGTCTAGACCCCCAGGACCAC
Organism: Microlaimidae sp. YZB2_3; assembly: GCA_030248175.1. Lineage (NCBI taxonomy): Eukaryota > Metazoa > Nematoda > Chromadorea > Desmodorida > Microlaimidae > Microlaimidae sp. YZB2_3. Next base: position 30,865 of record JASAMX010005695.1, read on the forward strand.
CCCCCTCCATAGATGGGCAGGGGGTTATAACTCCCAAAAAAATCCCGACTTTAGCCGACACCGCCCACCATAGGTGAGCACGGTCGGGGAAGCTAGGGGGGGAGTGGTTACCCGGGGTAAATCGAATTTTGAATTCTAGGAGGGGGGTCCCAGGGGGGTCCGGACCCCCCCTAGCTTTTTAGGGGGGGGTCGACCCAGGGTGCGAAATTTTGAAATCTAGAAGGGGGTCAGGTGGGGTCCGGTGTCCAAAGCAAAAACAGTTTTAAACCATAATAACTTTAATAATTGTAGGATAATACTACATTTTATTAAATAAAAAGCCATATTCATGTATAAAAAGGGTGTAAAAGCATGAATATGTGATGAAATTTACGTTTGGAAAGAAAATTTAAGATAAAAAGGAAACCTAAAATTTTCCCGAGAGGGGGGGGGGTCAGATTTCAAAATCTAGAAGGGGGTCAGGGGTAAGAAATTCGGGGGGAGGGGGGGCCCCTAGATTTTCTTCTAGGGGGGGCTCCCAAAATTTCGAGGCCCGGGGGGTGGACCCCACCCTGCCCCCCCCCCCTTTTCTCACCTATGCCCCTCACCCTAAAATTTGGGGGTACCCCGGATACCAAAAACGCTAAAAATGGTGTATTTGAGGTATATCCCAAAAAAAATTTTGGAACACCCCCCCCCTCCCCAAAAAAAAATCCGGGAGGCTGCCCACTTATGCCCCCTATCCTTGGATACGCCCATGGATTGCTGATATTCCATTATTTATAGGGTGAGATATAATTAAATTGAGAAAAAATGGTACAGCCGACGGGTGAAGCAAGAAGGGGTGTATGGGAAGGGGTATGGAGGCTTTTGCAACTACTGATACAAAGTTAAGCACGAGATTGTATTAGATACTGAACTTTAAACTATGAGAAAAAAATCATCAAGATGATCAAGGCAAACAGTAAATCCAAACTATGGAGCACTTTAAGTCGTTCATTGATAATCATAAAAACATACTCCTAAATCCTTTAACAAGGTTGTTTCTAGTCATATCATGTTGCACTAGCCCATAATAGTAGTAAGTTATAATATTGTATAACCTCTGTTATGGTTAGTGCAACATGATATGACTAGAAACAACCTTGTTAAAGGATTTAAGGAAAAGTATGTTTTATGATACATTGTAACCAGCTAAAATTGTTCCATAGTTTGGATTTATATTTTTGTTGATCATCTTGATGATTTTCATAGTTTAAAGTTCAGTACTGTAGTGGTTTGTCATAGTTGCAAAAGCCCTACCCCTCCGGCGTCAATTATTCTTGCTTCACCTCGGCTCTCTCATTTTTTCTCAATTTGGTCCCGCCCCGTTATGATAATCGAATACATCCATCGGGCGTATCCAAGGATAGGGGCGTAGTGAGACAGCTTTTTTTTTGGGGGGGGGGGGGTGTTCCGATTAGGGACCCTCAAATGCACCATTTTAGCGTTTTTTTGTATTGGGGTACCCGATTTTGTCGTGGGTCTCGGTTTGGAGTGCCCAGTATGGAGGTAAGATTATTCCCCCCTCTTTGGATCGGCAAAGGGAAAAATTTAGAGGTAAACCCCCCTTTTCGCAGCCGAAAATGAAAATTTGCAAGACGGTGATTTTAAAAATTTTCTCGCGCTTCGCTCCGCTTAGCGCTCGATTAATTGGTCTCCCACTTTCAATTTTGCTTTGTAATTTCGGTATGGCGTCGCAGGACCCACCCATTCTTAATGTTTAATCATCCATTTCAAATTTGTGTTACTTTGTTTAGTAATCTTGATACGACCACGTGTGACTCAACCTTTAGATTGTTATATAACAACCTATCGCGCACTATAGTACCCCTCCCCGTTTTATTGGAGGGATTTCCTCCCCCCCCCCCCGCCAAAAATGAAAAAGTACCCTAAAATTATGACGTCATTTTTAACCTATGATGACGCCATCATCAGCAAATTTTTTCAAGTTTTCACCCTATTTCAATTTATTTTAAGCCATTTTTAAACCTATTTTTACCTTATTTCAGCTTTTTTGTCCTTTTTTTCCTTATTTTTCTCTTTCTTTTTCGCTTTTTTTCTTTCCTACCCCCTGTCCCGTTTTATTGCCTGCCCTGCCCCCCCGTACCCCCCTTCCGATAAACTACCGGGGAGCAGTTTGCACAGGTCTGATATGCCATAAAATTAAAAATTTAAATTAAGTTCAAAAAAGTAATTTAAAAACATTTTCTCACATTTTCCCCCCATTGCTTAGCTGTAAATTTATGTACTTATATTTACAGTTGTTAATATTTTGGAAAGCGAAAATTTTTAAGGTACGAAATTGTTCTGTTAAAATTTTTCCTTGTTTTATGGACTTCCTTTACTGATACGCGAAGCGCAGAACATTTTTAGCCCTTTTCTTAAAACGTTTCGGATTTGCAAACCTACTTCTAAAATTTTGTTCAGTTTTGCTCCGCTCCCGAAATCCTGGCTACGCCCAAAGAAGCAATAGTTATAATTTGAATTGTGTTAGAGAAGTAGACGGAAATAATTATTTTAATGTGCAAAATTGCACGGGGAAAATTGCGGAATAATAAGTTAACTCCCATAGCAAAAAGGGAACCATTTGGAACTCTTACAATACATTTGATGATGCATGGCAAATATTTGACGACTATAATGAAATACACTTTTAGATAATAATTATTAATAAATTTTATTATAAGAAAATACCAGTGCCAAATCATTCATGCAAAAAATTCACAAAGAATAATATCATGCTAGCTCGGTGTTGGTTAATCCGGACAAATTACAGTAGGTTCGGGAAACCTGGGGGGTGTGCAATTTTCATTAAACGATAAAAAAAGATATTAAAAGCAAAATTTAGAGAAGGAAAATTATTTGTATAACTAATAATTTTTTTAATCTCTATTAGTTAATTTGCAATTATGTAGAACTGACAAAACGAAATATTGTGATATTTTTAAACGAATTTTTCGAACGAAAAAAAAATAGCCGCCAAAACTACTACTTGTATTCGGATTAATTACCACATCCTAGCAGCCGAACATACCGTCATTTTTACACTACACCGAATTTACACTGACGCGGTGTTTTGCACCGTATATTTTTACAGTTTATATATATTCAATGTATCCCCCTATGTATTCAAAACCCAAAAAGTGCGTATTCTGCGCGTAAAGATATTTTTTAGCTATGCGTCCCATAATATTTATCATTTTAATGCAGCCATAATATTTAGCGAGATAATATCTCGCCAGACTCTCTATACACGGTCTCCCCGCCTTATTGTAGGATTATATTCTGAATTAAAAAAAAAATTTCCAAAAATTATGGCGCCATTTTAAAAATTTTATAATGACGCCATCATCGCAAAATTTTTGCCACTTTTCACCCTATTTTGATGCGTTTTTAATTATTTTAAACATATTTTACCTTAATTTGCAATTTTTTGTCCTTTCCCTTATTTTACGCTTTTTTTTCTCCCTGTTTAAAAACGACCCCCCATCCCCCCATTATTGGAATTGCCCCCCAATGAAAGTTCAAGAAGGCAATGCTCAGGTATATTTTCTCGCTAACAGTATCATTTAGCGCAAACGAAGCATAGTACAAGCCATAGTTTGGCCATATTTATTTTTGCTTCGCAGTATTTATTAATTAAATCAGTTGTATCCAATTTTTAGTTTTCTTTAAAAACAATTCACAACGGAAGTTCAGTCTGACAAGTTTTCATGATTTTCATGAAGAAATTTCATTGTATACGAAAAAATTTCAAGTTTATTTAATTCAAAACTCAAAATTATTTTGGCGTTTAGCTCTACCTTGAACGGCGGGGTCTTCTTCGCTGGACGCCCCTTATCAACTTCTTGGTACGGTAATTAGTGGCCCGGCCACCCCGGCCCGTAAAGCAGTTACGGGAACACAGGCCATCAGAGCCCGACTGGTGAGGGGACAACATGCCCAAACTTAATAACAAAAACTAAAAAAAACAAAAACAAAAAACAGTGGTTACTACGAAAAAATGAACCACAGTCATTACAAATTACATATGGTGGGACCCCTGCACGGCTCTGGAAAATCCCCCCGCCCAAAATGAAAAAGTACCCCTAAAATTATTTTGAGAACTATGATGACGCAATTCCCATCGGCGAATTTTTCAGCGGTTTTTAGCCTATTTCAATGTAACACATTTTAAAAACCTATTTCCTTATTTTAAATTTTTTTGTCCTTTTCCCTTCTGTTCTTATTTCCCCTTTTTTCTTTCCCCTGCTTGCCCCTCCTGCGCCCCGATAAAACCCCGGGGAAAAAAAACTTAAAATGATGCTGTTTAAAGACTTAAAATGATCGGCATGCGTGGTATTCGCATTATGGCTCATTTTGCCGTGGTAACCACGAATATTACAGAAAACAAATATAAGGTTAAAACCAAAATAAAAACCGCATCGTTTTGACAAATTCGAGAATAATAGTTATGGTTGACCTGCGGAACTTTTCGAAACCAGAACCGGAAGTGAGATTTTGCCAAACAGGAAAAAACTACTTATAAAACTGCTAGCCCCGAAATTCCGTTTTTAAAATTCCAGAACAGGAACCGGATTTTCAAATTTTTTCCGCAGAGACCCGGAACTGCCCTGCCAGTCAATACAAAATATTTTAAAGACGCACGGTAGTGGGCCAAGGCCATTCCGATGCATGAGGCTGGGTGAGGAGTTTGGAGTTCTGAGGGGTCCCGGGAAAATTTCCGTGCATTCCCGTCCGCGGGACGTCTCTTCCTAAAAAGTTAAATTTAAACAAAACTATTAGTTAGTTTTAATCACAAAAAGGAGCACTCATATTAAAGATCATAAGTCCGCTCTATACGTAAAGTGCGGCAAATATGGGCAACACGAGTTGTTAAAACAAAAAGTTCACATTTTCTTTTTGCTGTAAGAGATAACCTCACTAACTATCTTTTTTGGTTCTAAACAGACAAAAAAGCATTACTGAGAATAAGATATTTTTTATTGGATTTTTACCAACCTGCATATATATTTATACCAAATGTCAAAAAAATTCAGCACGTTAATGTTAGGCAAAATTTTTATTATCATTATTAATTTAAATTAACTAATAACTTTTCAAAAATAAACTGGGAGATTTTATACGCAATTTTTAAAGTCGACATAATATTTTTCCCAAAGCAAACGCTCCGAAAACACAACAATTATATTCAAACCGTACTTTGCACGGGGGGGTGAGGAGTTTTACCCCCCCAAATTCTGAGAAGGGGGGTTTGACCCCCCCCGGCTCAGAAGTGAGGGGAGAGGGTTAAGCGCTCCCCAAAATGAAGAAAAAAGTCTTAAGGAGGCTTTCTCATCCCCCCTCCAAACTGTGGTTTTGAGGTCCCAAAATGAATGTTTTAACAATAAAAGCTCAGTCAGTGTAATACAAAGGGCTTTTTGATCTCAAATTTACCGTTTTTTACCTATTTTCCCTTCAAATCAAAAAAGTGCAAAAATTTTCACTCCCCAAAAAAAAAAAACGGATCCTGCGGTATTTTGGGCCCTTGAACTAACCCCCCCCCTAAAATTTGGGGTTTAACCCCCCACTCGGACCAACTTGCCCATGCTATGATTCGAAACTGAAAGTAAATTTTTTTTGATTTTTTTTTAATTTTTGAAATTTTAAATAAAAAATGACGAAACTAATAAAATGACAAGCCAGAAAAAATTTTTTAACGAGTCAAAAGAAGAGACTTATGAGTCGTAATGCACTCCGTATACGTAAAAAATTGTCACCCACAACTTCAACAAACTTCCCGTGTAATTATACGCTAACCATAGGCCTTTGGGAGGGCCAGAGGGGCCCCACCCATACATGGGGGCGGGGGGGGGGGGGTTGGGGGGGAGTTTAACCCGAATTCTGAGAAGGGGTGAGCCCCCGGGGAGAAAACATTGGGGCCCCCGAATTTGGAAAAATGAAGAAAAAAATGTCTTTAAAATGACTTCTAACTGCCGCCAAACTTAAGATTTTGAGGTCAAAATGAATGTTTTAACAATAGAAAAGCTCAAAAATGCTATTTGAGAGGGCTTTTTGAGCCTAAAATTAGCGTTTTTTACCTATTTTTAGCTTTGGGAGAACAATAGGTAAAATGCATTCCGGGATGCATTATTTGCGTTTATTCGGATTTTAACCCCCCCCTGAGTTTGGGGCCG
>JASAMX010005696.1:0-27206 GCA_030248175.1 Microlaimidae sp. YZB2_3
TAGCTTCCACACGAATACTGGTTCAATAGCAAAATGACGTATTTTCTTTTGTTTTTTGGTTACTGCTTGGGTACCCAGTTAGAAAGTGGTTCACCCCCACAAAAACTATGTAATTGCATTGCACTGTAATTTTGTTTTTTTATAAACTTAGTTATTTTCTAGTTTTTGTGACAGTGTCATTTTTATTATAATAGTTTTGAGTATTTTATGGTTTTGAATAACTGTTTTATGTTATGGATATATTTTGTTAGTAATATTTTGGTCTATTATTAGACTTATAATAATGTTTATGTTTAGTACTTTTTAGTATCTATATTTCACAATGGTTTCATCATATTCAGTTAAAAACTCAAAGCCTGCGGCCAAATTGTGAACAACCGCACAAAGAGTTTTCGGTAAGAGGAATATAAGATTGTGATTAAATGATTAAATGAGAGATTACAATTAGAAATGAATCAACCGCCCGCAGGAAGGCCCACCATATCAAATAACCACTTTCCATTGAGTTTTTGTATTTTAGTGCGGAGCCGCAAATGGACACGGCCACTGCGGAGTCCTTGAAAAACTAGGATATCTCAAGTTTTACAGGAATAAACAATATATTAAAGGAAAATGTAACACTCAATGCAAATAACCACACTGATCTGTAAAGCGGGGGTCAAAAATAGCCCAGGTGGTGAATTTACCACCGTGGGGAGGTAAACTTTTTTGAATTCTGGTTCTAAACGATTTGGAATAATTATTTGTAAAAAAATTGTCCCCCATAAAAAATTTTATTTTGTGGCTCACTCCTACCCTACCCTTTCCATCAAAGATCAGGCGCTCAAAAAATTGATATCTGGCAATTGTGTAAATGATATAACAGGACTAGCTAACATCACAATGAAGATTAAGATAAAAAATATTTGACTTGCACAGTAATTTCCCATTCAAAACGATAGCAATATTTTATCAGTTACCCACTCTATACAGTGAATGGCTGCAGTGTAATAAATCATGGTAGAACCAGAGTAGTTGGTATTCACCCAGCAGCATAGGTGAACAATCTCCATTGGCTAGAAGGGTGGTCACACACACGCCCCTGTGTGTTTGGTTTGATATCTACGTAGGGGAGTTTTTGAGAAAAAAAACACGAAAATTCTGATCAAAATTGACTATTTTGTGACCAAAATGTAGGCTTTAGGGGGAAGGTCAGGGGTTCAAGCGGTCATAGAGGGGGGAAGGGGTCAAAAATGGGCCTTTGGAGGGGGGTCAGATCTCAGAGGCCTTAGGAAGGGGTTCCACCTCTACCACACCCCATTGGTGACCTATGCCCAGCAGTTCACACAAACGTAAGAACTAAATCCACTAGGAGGTTTTATCCAGTTAATAGATAACATGATTACATTAGAATTGCTGCACATCAACTGTATCAACATCAGGATATTTGCAAGTGTTCAGTTTGTCAGGTCAGTTAATCAAATAATTCACCCAAATCACACAACACAACAGCCAGTGCGGTACGTTGCATGTGGTACCAAGTTAACTAACAACACTCCCAGACTTTCGCCTGATTTCGTGGCCACATAAGTGTGAAAGGGATAGAAACCTAAAATCACAACATATTGTGTTTTTTGTTTCCAATTTTTTAAAATAAAAATTAACTGTAATACACTCATATCATACACTACAACCCCTATCACCTAAATGTTTGATTTTTCATTATTTTTAACAAACAAATCAACAATTTGCAGGGTTTTTTTTAAAGTTTTTAATTTAAAAAAAATTGGAATTTTTTTGGATTTTTTTACATCATTTACCCCAACCAAAATGCCTTCAATTCTCACCCCTTTGCTAGTTGATTGTTCCATTTTACTAGGAGTTGTAAATGTATTATGTCATAGAAAGAAAGTCGCCATAAAAATTACACATAGCATGACAATTTGGTGTCATATACAGTATTTTTTCCATTAGCTCAAAATTTTGGAAAAATCAAATTTGCCTGAAAAGCAGGTTCACACACATATGAACTTTGCACAATGGTTCATTGACGAATGCCAAACCGCAGTTAATGAGTTAATGCCTTTCATTTCCCGAAATTCCAGTGCCTTTTTGTTTTTAATAACTCTGTGTCAGTCCAGATCATTTTTATCAGATTTGTCATCAAAGTATTCCTTGACTTGGTTTTTAATTGATTCCAATTTCTAAATTAACTTAGCTTTGTTGTCTTTTAGGGTTTTCTTATGGGCATCTTATTCTTCATCAGTGTACTACTCCTTGTCGTTGACCACTGATGCTTTCGTGACAGCATCTTGTAGCCTTTTTTGACAGGTCAACTTTCCAATGAAGTTTAGCTGCTAAAATCGACATTTTTCTTTTTTTGGTTCAGAATTTGTAGAGATTTAATAATCAATCAAGAATGCCTGTCACAAGGCTAAATCTGAAGCACTGAAGAATTCTCATAGTTGTAACTGGAATTGCTGGTCACAGTTTTTGATATTTCTTCTTTAACCATACCCTGCTACCATTATGTCAAATCCTTTTGTTTTTAGGCATATAACAGGTGTGCAGGTGTAGGAAAGGTTGCTGGGCACAATAATTTCTGGACTTCAAATCCACCTCCCAGAGTTACATCTGCACACTAAAAAACCAAAATAGGATTTGACATCTGTTTTGGTGTATTTTTTGTTGGTTTTGGTGAGGTTTGTATTATGCCAGACAATATAAATTTAACATTTTTATTATATTAGAGAATTTTTACTTTTGATTTTTTTTCTAAGTTTCAGATCCCAATCCGGCCAGGCCAGATCTCCCACTAGATCCGGTTTGGTATGGCCAGATCCAAAATTGTGGATCCAGTTGGGCCCTATCTACTGATCAACTTCCCTGAAGTCTGACCAAAGCTCTGCAGCCTCTGACTAGGATCAATCTGAGGACGCCACTGATGAGGATCAATCTGAGCTACACATAAGAACTTGGACCTTGATGGAGGCATCACGGACAATGTGCTGTCACAGCAGCAATCAATCAAACAATCAATCAATGAACTTAGTCACACTGATGCCGCACATGGCATTGTGGCACATGTGGCACACTGCTACAACATGTGGCACACCCAAAACACGCAGCACCTCACTGCAATGGTGATAATATTTAAAATGTTTGGACAGGGGCCCTGATGGACTTTTAAATTTCCAAAAAAAATTTTTGGTTTACCCAGCAAAATATTGACAATGCTCCAGTGTACTGTAGTGAACCCATCTATTATGCAATTTGATTATAGGTCTATGGGTTGGAATGTCAATAATGTCGATTATTCAAAATTGTATATTATACTTTGCTGTTTACGCCTGTGGATTAATTATAAATAACATATCAAATGAAGATGCGATATAAAATTCAGCTGTTTTCAAATGAATTAAAAATATCATATATAAATATTTATTTTCTTTATTTAATGTGATAATTAGTAGAATTGTAGAATTCTGTTAAAAACAATGCTTTATTACGTAACTGTAATACAAATAATCTATATAATATTCTAAGCCATAGTTGAAAAGGAGGCTTTACCTACACCTAGCGCTAGTCACAAATTGTGAATTACCGTCTTGTCGTTCAAAAAAATTCTATATGCTCGTTCCTTAAAATTTGAGAAAAAAAATATAAAAAAGGAAAAAAGATATGAAAAAAATTATGGGTTTAAATGCGTTTCTCAGATTTTCGTCCCCTTTTCTAAATCCGGGTTTAACTCCCCCCCCACAACTTGAGCCAACTTGCCATGTATGGCTGCAACGGTGGGCAAGGCTGTTTTACGAATCGATTAATTAAATTTTTTGCTACAAATAAAATAGAAAGTGGGGTAATAATTATATTATTTTCACTTCAATTAAACTTGCGCATCTTTTTAATTTTTTTAGGTTGGGTTTGAGGTTTAGTTAACTTTTAGCTTTATGTCTAGTGCTTAAATTTGTAAAAAAATAGTAAGTAGTTTTCATTTAAATTTTAAACTAAATACTACTTTCACAAACAACACTTATAAAAAATTTTAATTGTGAAAAATTTTCGAATTATGATAAGAATCATATAAAGAACCAAAGTTATATTAATTATTGTAATACCTGAGTCAGATCTGTGCACGGTCTGGAAATGCTTTCCCCCGCTTTATTGGAAGATTCCCCCCCGTTTTATTGCCCCCTCCCCGCCAAAAAATGAAAAACTACCCTAAAATTATGATGAAATTTTTGACCTATGATCACGGCATCATCGCAAATTTGTTGCGGTTTTCAGCCTATTTCAATGCATTTTAAGCCATTTTAGACCTATTTTTACCTTTTTTTCGCTTTTTTGTCCTTTTTCTTTTCTTTTTTCTCTTTTTTCCCCCCTGCTTGCCCCTTTCCCTGTTTTATTGCCCCCCCCCCGTTTCAAAAAACTTGCCCCCCGTGCTCCTCCCATTTTGGAATTGCCCCCCCCCCCCCCGTTTAAACCCCGGGGGGGGGGGGGGGCCGTGCACAGGGTCTGCCGAGACTTGTAATATACACAATGATATGACTTTTTTGATAATCAAATATTTCGTTGCTAAGAATATTAATTCAATTTTGTAATGTGGTTCACATATTTTTGTAGAACAAAAAGTACATTGTGCCTAAAATCAACTTCTTAACAACCGTCGCTAGAAAAGTTAATTAAATTCAGTACAGCATATATTCATGTCGCAGCTTAGTTATCTAGTTGGTAATTTAGTAATAAAAATTACTTTTAATTATTTTTTCTGAAGTTTAGTGGGTAATTCACGAACGACGAACCTTGTGTTTTTTATTAAATAATATGTGTATTAATTGATATTTGATAAAACTAATTTGTATAATTTCTTTTGAATATTTTTAACAAAAAAAACACACTTTTGGCACCCCCTCAAAAAAAAACATTTATTAAAGCCTTTAATTTATTATTATTATTATTTATCGTTTATTAAAAGAGTTCTGGTCTATAGGTTTTCTGGGACACTTTTTACGAGCTTCTGATAACCATTTTTTTTTCTTAAATATTATATCCTATTACCTAAATGAAAAAATTAGAATTTAATTTATTTTCGGTCACTTTTTCCAAAAAAAAGCACTTTTTCCCTAAAACAAAACACTTCAAAAATCAGTTCTAAAACAATTAATTCTTAAGCTATTTCAATAAAACCTCCAAACGTTTTTCTACCTATAATTAATTTAAACTTTATGGTTTTTTGATTAACGCATAGACACAAGTTGGGAAAAAATCGTTTGTTTTTTTTCTTGAAATTTGAAAAAAAAAAATTTTTTTAGTGATAATTTAAATTTTTTGGCATTTTTCTTATTTTTAGAGTAAAAATTTCAGTTTTAATGGAATTTAAACAACTTTTTACCGCAGAAAAAAAAATTTTTTTGAATAATTTTTTATTTATTAAAATTTTTACATAGGGAAAAAAGTTCAAAAAATGTCATTTCCACTTTTTTGTCTTCTAAGGCCTTTTTAAAACTACAAAAACTGTTTTTATTAAATCTACGTACTTTTTTACCTCAAAAAAGCAGTTTGGAAAATATTTTTTCACAGATTTTATTAAAATTTTAATCTTTCAACATTTAATAATGAGCAGAAAAACGTGAATTTTGAAGTCTTGACACAAAAACATAACAGTTTTTTTGGTCCAAGACTCTCACAGTTTTGAACTCGGAAAATCTTTTCAACAAAACCGCACAAACATTTCGGTAAATAAAAACAGTAATGAAATATGTTTTTTTATTTTCAATTTTTTTTTACTTTTTTATTCCCAATATGAAATTTTATATATTGTAAAATACATTATATGGATGCAATTTTAATTTTAAAAGCCGTTTTGTATAAGTGTTTTGAAGTTAAAACACACTTGTAGAAGTTTTTCTAAAATTTTAAGTGATTTTTAAGATTTTTTTGGAAAAAGCACCCAAATTTGTTCAGAGCGTTTTTCCAAAAAAAATAATACCTTATTTTAAAGAAACTGAGGTATTACCAGGCTAAGAACCATGGTTACCGCGTTAGGGCCCCACCGGATCCATGATTTTGGATCCGGCCGGACCGGACCAGGGCTGGTACTCACCAACATTTTTCGTCCGGATTTTCGAAAACCTAAAAAATAAAATTCAATAAATCTTAAATAAATCTAAAACAAATGTATTTTGTTAAATGAAAATACGAAAACTAATAGAGCGAAAAAAGCTCTATATAAATAGCACAAAAAATTAGATGTATTTGATCGATTAAAATCACAAGAACATCTTAACTCTACTGTAATTTGGTGCAAAAATAACCAAACACCAAACTCAAATAGTATTTTGATGGCGTTTCAAAGCGCAAACCTAAAATTTTTATACTTGAATTGACTACTAAACCAACAGTTAACTAATTTTTTTAATGTATATCACAAACTGAGTGGATTTCGGTAACGCGTTTAGCATATTTGTGCTAAAAACAAAATTTTGGTCATTGTTGTTTAGTTATTTTTGCATCAAAATATGGTAGAGTTAAGATGCCCTTGTCATTTTACACCATCAAATACATCTAACTTTTTGTGCAATTTATACAGATCTTTTTTCTTCCTATTAGTTTTCATATTTTCATTTAACAAAACACATTCGTTTTCAACTTATTCAAGATTTATCGAATTTTATTTTTTATGTTTTCAAAAATGCGGACGGCAAATGTTGGTGAGTACCAGCCCCGGGCTGGTACTCATCAACATTTGCCGTCCGGATTTTTCAAAAACCTAAAAAAGCAAATTTGATAAATCTCAAATAAATTCAAAACCAATGTATTTCGTTAAAAGAAAATATGAGAAATAATAGAAAGAAAACAAATCTATATAAAATGCGCAAAAAATTTGATGTACTCGATGGTTTAAAATAAGAAGAGCTTCTTAACTCCGCCGTATTTTGGTGCAAAAATAACCGACCACCAAAGACCAAATTTAGGTATACAACACAAATGTGCTTAAACACTTCACTAAATTTCAGTCGGTTTGTGAAATACGTCAAAAAATATAAATAAAAACTTGTTTTGTTGTGATATCAAAAATAAAAATTTTAATTTTACGCTTTCAGAAGCGATCAAAGTATTATTTAAATTTGATGTTTGAGTATTTTTGCAACCAAAATACACTAAGAGTTAAGATGCCCTTGACATTTTAAACCATTGAATAAATTGAATTTTTTACCCAATTTTTATGGAATTTTTTTCGCTTTGTTAGTTTTCATATTTTCATTTGACAAAATACATTGGTTTTCGATTTATTCGAGATTTGTCGATTTTTATTTTTTAGGGTTCTGAAAATCCGGATGGCAAATGTTGGTGAGTACCAGCCCGAATCCAAAGGGAGATCCGGCCGGACCGAAACTGGATTTAAACTCTAGTAAAACAACAAGAAAAAAAAATTGCATAAACTTAAATATATAGACTCAAAACTCTAATTTGTGTGTAAAATAAATTTTATTAAAAAAACAAGGATACAAAAAATACAAAACAAATTAATATATAAAAAGCTTAGAAATAAAATTTTTATTTATAGAGAAGTTATATAATAAACGGGGGGCAAATCCTCCAAAAAACGGGCATTTCCAGACGTGCAGAGGTCTGTGGAACGTACATATTTTACACACACAAATTCATTTTTATAAGTTTTTAATTTTGAAATCGGTTTGTTTATGTTTATTGCTTAACAATTTTAACAGTTTTCAAAACATAAAAAAGATTGTTTGTCGATTATTTTTGCTTTTTTGAACGTTTCAGAGTATAGTCGTGCCATTTCCACACGTTTTTTCCCCAAGAATTAGAAACATATATATTTTTAATCATTCACACATGGGGGAAAGACCCATTTCTGGAATTATAATTATTATTATAATTCTATCTTTGCTAAGGTAAAGCTCTAAAACGCCATTTGAACTTGGCTTAATTTCATGGCACTGAAAGGACAGACGATTTTTCAATTCTCAGACATACCTACATGGAAACCCTATTTGGATGTAATTATAATTATATCTTCACCAGAAAGTAAAAACTTTAAAGCGCCATTCACTTGGCTAATTTCATTCATGGCACCGAAAAAAGGACAGGAAGCTTGTGTGTGCATAAACTTTAACTCCCATAGTTGTAGTATTACAACGTTCTGCTGGGGAGTTGTAGTTTTTGCAGCAATTTATTATAAAAAAGTGTACACTTTAAATCGCTGAAAAAAATCTGAGAGTCAATAGAGGAAAGCCTATTTTAGTCTCTTCGCTTTTCGGTTTCTCCAATCAATGCCTCACATATAGTTATTTTTTTTTTTTCTTTGTCGGGTAGTTCTACACTTTCACTTAAAATTCTAAAACTCGAATAAATTTTGTCTATTTGAACAAAAAAAAACAACATAATACTCTCTTAGACGTCTTACTGGTTTTGCCAATACACAAAGAATGGAAATGTAGTAAAACTATCCAAATTTTTCAACCATTAGATTTAGAAAACTTACCGCAAAACCAGTAATGTGTATACTAGATTCCAGTTAAAGTCTCTAAAACTAGGAAACCATATAAAATCATTACTTTCTACTAAATTAAGACTGGAAGGAACAGTAAACAGAAATACTGGTTTTTAATTTGAAGGGCTGGCTCATTTTTAATAACAGTATCTTACTACTGATTTTGTAGTAAATTACGTTTTCATTTTAATGCTGCATAATAGACTCTACTGCTTTTGTTTTTTTACTACGGCTGCTTTTATAGCATGATTCGCATTTAAATTGGCTATTTTATGGGTCCGGCACAAAAGAAATCCCCCCGGCACAAAAGAGTCCCTGAAAATCGAGCGGCACAAAAGAGTCCTGGCACAAATAGTTTCCCGGCACAAAAGAGAGTCCCGGAGAAGAATGCGCCATCATGGCGCCGAGCGCTGAGGTCGGCACAAGAGTCCTGGCATAAAATCAATTTTCACAGCTGACATCCAATATTCACACCTCAGCTGTCTTCCAGTTTGTTATTTGTTTTTTTTAATTAGCCTCCTAAGAGGTTGTGTGAGAAATTTCGCTGGTAGAAAATTAATCTTTTCAAGTATTTTTATTATTTAGTTATTAAAACGCTTAAAGCTTTGTAAGGCGTTTAAAAAATAAGAAAAAAAATCATTGTTGTATTTGGGTATAAATCATATAATATTGAATTAGTGTTTTTGTCATAATTGAGTGTACATACGTCCCAAACAAAATTAATGCTCTAACAATGATTTTAGTTGGAATAAATTTTTTGTTCATAGTTAAAATATTACAATTTTTTTCAAAAAAGTGTTTTGGTCGTAATTGTAAGAACGACTCAGATGTTAGAATACCAAATGACCAGACCACTGGGATTTTTGCGTGCCATTGCGAACAACTACACATTTAAAAAAAAAACAAACAAAAAACACAGCTTTTGAAATAGACTTTGAAGCAGTTTGTAACTTGTTATTAAATTTGGATATTTTGTTTATATATTTGTTTTATTTGATGTATTTTAGTATTATATAGGCAAATAAAATTTAGCGGACCGCAATATTTTCTGTATCGATCGACTATTAACAACAAAAACATTCAAAATTTTAAGTGGATTAATAAGAAAGATTAAGACTGTATTTTAATAATTATTTATTAAATTACTTAATTGGGAACCTAAATACAAATTTTTTAAGGGTTACAGTTGGTTAATTTTTGTATATTTTATTAAAAGGTGGATCTAAATCAAAAACTGTGTTCTTATTTGTTTAAAAAAACGCCATTACCGCACAATTTTAATTGGTTTCCCCTGTCTGCATTTCTAATTTTCAGCGTCAACGGTAGATAATTTAACCATAATTGTTACAATGTCTTTATATTTTAAAATATTTTGTCTTGCAAACTTTAAAGTAAACTTTTGATGATTAACACCAATGCGTACATTTAGTAATAGAAACAACTACAGGTAAAATAATAATAGGCAACCCTTAAAAAATGAGCTAAATCTTTATGAAATTTACTGTTCGTCGAATCTTTTACCCAAAAATTCACAATCAATACAAGAATGCATAAGAGTAGTCTTACTCATTTTGGTTAGAAAGTGTTAATAGATAAGAAAACCAAGATACCAAGATTCTTTCACGACGCGTTTGACTCATTGTGTCAGAGTAGCGATGTGTTGAAAATACGTCATAAACTGGAAGACAGCTGAAACTGTAAACATTGTATGAGAGCTGTGAAAAATCGATTTTTATTTCACTTTGTGCCGAACTTAGGCTCCCGGCCGTTCGGTGTGAATGCATTTTCTCCAGGACTCTTTGTGCCGGGACTCTTTTTGTGCCAGGAACTCACTGCCATTTTTTCAGGGAATTGTGCCGGAAATTTTGAAGGTGAGCCGCTATTTATAAACCAAAGAACTACGTCTTGGAGGTATTTAATAGTTTAGTTTAATGTTTTTTTTTGTATTAGTTGTTTAATTGCTAAACGTAAAGAATTATACAAACGATAGTGTATTTTAGAAAAACTTATAATGATCTTTGTGTACTCATACTATGCATCAGAATCTGTATTGATTCCTGACGTTTGTAAAAATTTTTCTCATTTGGCTGCTATATCTTTGAGATAAAAGGACCAAAACTAAACCACCAACAAACAACTAATACAAAAAAAAACATTAAACTAAACTATTAAATACCTCCAAGACGTAGTTCTTTTGGTTTATAAATAGCGGCTCACCTTCAAAAGAGTCCCGGCACAAAAGAGTCCTGAAAAAAATGGCAGCTGGCACAAAAGAGTCCTGGCACAAAAGAGTCCCGGCACAAAAGAGTCCTGGAGAAAATGCGTTCAGCGCCGAAGCGCGGGGAGCGCTGAGGTCGGCACAAAAGAGTCCTGGAATAAAATCAATTTTTCACAGCTCTCATACAATGTTTACACCTCAGCTGTCTTCCAGTTTATGACGTATTTCAACACATCGCTACTCTGACACAATGAGTCAAACGCGTCGTAAAATACTTGTAACTGTGACTTTTTTTATATATTAACACAAATAATCTAAACAAAATGAGTCAGAGTCACGTTGATTTTATATTGATTGTGAATTTTTGTGTAAAAGTAACGACGAACAGTAAATTTAGAAGATTTTAAGCTAATTTTTTTTAAGTTGCTTTTTTTTTACCTGTAGTTGTTTCTATTCTAAATGTCATTGGCGTTAATCATCAAAAGTTTACTTTAAAGCTTTGGCAAGCAAAATATTTTAAAATATAAAGACTTTGTAACAATTATGGTTAAATTATATCTGGTTGACGCTGAAAATTAGAATGCAGACAGGAGGAGACCAATTAAAATTGTGCGGTAATGGCGTTTTTTTAAACAAATAAGAACACAGTTTTTTTTTTGATTCCACCTTTTAATAAAATATACAAAAATTAACCAACTGTAACCCTTAAAAAATTTGTATTTAGGTTCCAAATTAAGTAATTTAATAAATAATTATTAAAATACAGTCTTTAATCTTTATTATTAATCCACTTAAAATTTTGAATGTTTTTGTTGTTAATAGTCGATTCAATACAGAAAATATTGCGGTCAGCTAGATTTTATTTGCCTATATAATACTAAATACATCAAATAAAACAAATATATAAACGAAATATCCAAATTTAATAACAAATTACAAACTGCTTCAAAGTCTATTTCAAAAGCTGTTTTTTGTGTTTTTTGTTTGTTTTTTTAAAATGTGCAGTTGTGCGCAATGGCACGCAAAAATCCCAGTGGTCTGGTCATTTGGTCTTCTGACATCTGGTCGTCCTTACAATTACGACCAAAACACTTTTTTGAAAAAAATTGTAATATTTTAACTATGAACAAAAAATTTATTCCAACTAAAATCATAGTTTAGACATGATTTTGTTTAACATGCACTCAATTATGACAAAAACACTAATTCAATATTATATGATTTATACCCAAATACAACAATGATTTTTTTCTTATTTTTTAAACGCCTTACAAAGCTTTAAGCGTTTTAATAACTAAATAATAAAAATACTTGAAAAGATTAATTTTTTACCAGCGAAATTTCTCACACAACCTCTTAGGAGGCTAATTAAAAAAAAACAAATAACAAACTGGAAGACAGCTGAGGTGTGAATATTGGATGTCAGCTGTGAAAATTGATTTTATGCCAGGACTCTTGTGCCGACCTCAGCGCTCGGGCGCATAAACGCATTTTCTCCAGGACTCTTTTGTGCCGGGACTCTTTTGTGCCAGGACTCTTTTGTGCCGGCTGCGATTTTTTTCAGGACTCTTTTGTGCCGGGACTTTTTTGTGCCGGATCCATAAATAGCCAATATAAATGCGAATCATGCTATAAAAGCAGCCGTAATAAAAAACAAAAGCAGTAGAGTATATTATGCAGCATTAAATGAAACGTAATTTACTACAAAATCAGTAGTAAGATACTGCTATTAAAAAATGAGCAGCCCGTCAAATTAAAAACCAGTATTTCTGTTTACTGTCCTTCAGTCTTAATTTCGTAGAAAGTAATGATTTTATATGGTTTCCTAGTTTAGAGCTTTAACTGGAATCTAGTATACACATTACTGGTTTTGCGGTAAGTTTTCTAAATCTAATGGATGAAAAATTTGGATAGTTTTACTACATTTCCATTCTTTGTGTATTGGCAAAACCAGTAAGACGTCTAAGAGAGTATTATGTTGTTTTTTTTGTTCAAATTAACAAAATTTATTGGGGTTTCAAGAATTTTAAGTGAAAGTGTAAAAATACACAACAAAGAAATAAAAAAATAACTATGTGTGAGGCATTAATAAACCGAAAAGCAAAGAGACAAAATAGGCTTACCTCTATTGACTCTCAGATTTTTTTGGCGATTTAAAGTGTACACTTTTTTATAATAAAGTGCTGCAAAAACTACAACTCCCCAGCAGAACATTATAATACTTCAAACTAGGGAGTTAAAGTTTATGCACACACAAGCATTTCCTGTCCTTTCAGTGCCATGAATGAAATTAAGCCAAGTGAATGGCGCTTTAAAGTTTTTACTTTGGTGAAGATATAATTATAATTACATCCAGAAATCGGTTTTCCCATGTCGGTCTGTCTGAAATCTGAAATCGGTCTGTCCTTTCAGTGCCATGAAATTAAGCCAAGTAAATGGCGTTTTAAAGCTTTTACTTTGGCGAAGATAGAATTATAATAATAATTATAATTCCAGAAATCGGTCTTTCCCATGTTAAAATAATTAAAAATATGTTTGATTTAGGAGAAAAACGTGTCAAAAATCGCACGATATACTCTGAAACGTTAGAAAAAGCAAAAATAATTCGACAAACAATCTTTTTTATGTTTTAAAACTGTTAAAATTGTTAACAATAGACATAAACAAACCGATTTCAAAATTAAAAACTTATAAAAATGAATTTGTGTGTGTAAAATATGTACGTTAGCAGACCTGTGCACGGTCTGGAAATGCCCCCCCCACCGTTTTTTGGAGGATTTGCCCCCCCCGTTTATTATATAACTTCTACTATAAATAACAATTTTATTTCTAAGCTTTTTATATATTAATTTGTTTTGTATTTTGTATATTTGTTTTTTTAATAAAATTTATTTTACACACAAATTAGAGTTTTGAGTCTATATATTTAAGTTTATGCAATTTTTTTTTCTTGTTGTTTTACTAGAGTTTAAACATTACATAGTTTCTATCATTTTTTAAATCAAATATCTGTTTAAAATTATTGTTTAGCTACTTTATTTTACGCATTTTGGTTTTATGTTTGTTTTTGAAAAATTATAGTTAGAGGCTCAGCTAGAACATTTGCTAAAGGTTTTAAAAATAAGGCTGGTATACTATCAGGGGATCTTGATAATAATTTGTTTGATAACTTCATATTTTCATATATTCTTCTCAATTTTTTATAACCCAATCACTAGTAATATTTTGGTTTTTAAGCGCATACCTCCCATAGGTATACCAGATATTTTTAAAATAATTCGAGAAAATTTAATATTGTTAACGACAAACTTAATTAGATTTTTTATTCCACATTTTGAATAGACATTTATTTTATCATATGCTAGATTGTTATCAGTATAAAAACATTTATCATATCTACTGCCAGATTTTGCTTTTGGGCATTGTTAAAGAGGAAATCAGGTAATTGAAACATTGTGTGTGTTAAGAGATAAGTTTGTATATAAAGTTTCTTTGCTTTATTGAGGTTATTTAGCAAGTATTGAGCCAGTATAATACCTTTTTATTATTTTATTTCTTATTTCATTACTAGACAATAGTATTGACTTTGAAATATTTAGTACAGATCCGATCCGGTTCCAGTCCGGCCGGATCTTCCTTTGGATCCGAGCTGGTACTCACCAACATTTGCCGTTCGGATTTTCAAAAACCTAAAAAATAAAATTTGATAAATCTCAAATAAATCGAAAACCAATGTATTTTGTTAAATTTAAACATAAAAACCAATAGAGCAAAAAAGCTTTACATAAATTGCGCAAAAAATTTGATGTATTTGATGGTTTAAAATGACAAGAGCATCTTAATTCTACCGTATTTCGGTGCAAAAGTAACCAAACACCAAAGACCAAATTTGTTGTATTCAGCACAAATGTGCTAAACACGTGACCGAAATCTACTCGGTTTGTGAAATACATTAAAAATATTTGTGAAAACTTGTTTAGTAGTTATTTCAAGGATAAGAATTTTTATTTTGCGCTTTCAAACGCGATCAAAGTACAATTTGAATTTGGTGTTTGGTAATTTTTCACTAAAATACAGTAGAGTTAATATGCTCTTGTCATTTTAAACCATATATAGGTACTTTTAGTTTGTAAAATTTGTATAGAGCTTTTTTCGCTCTATTAGTTTTCATATTTTCATTTAACAAAATACATTAAAATAACAAAATACATCAATTTATTCGAGATTTATTAAATTTTATTTTTTTAGCTTTCAAGAATCCGGACGAAAATTATTGGTGGGGCTGGAACTCACCAACATTTGCCGTCCGGATTTTTGAAATCCTAAAAAAATAAAATTCGTTAAATCTCAAACAAATCGAAAACAAATGTATTTTGTGAAATGCAAACATAAAAACTTTATAAGCGAAAAAAGTTCTATATAAATTACGCAAAAATTAAGATGTATTTGATCGTTTAAAATCACTAGATTCTACCGTATTTCAGGGCAAAAATAACTGAACACCAAAGACCAAATTTAGGTATTTAGCACAAATGTACTAAGTGCTTCACCAAAATCCACTTAGTTTGTAAAATACACTTTAAAAATATTACATTACACTAAAATATTACACTTTATAAATAAATTGTTTAGTAGTGATTTGAAGTATAAGAACTTAAATTTTGCGCTTTGAATAGCAATCAACGTACTGTTAAAATTTGGTGTTTGGTTATGTTTGTACCAAAATACGGTAGAGTTAAGAGTTTCTTGTCATTTTAAACTATCAAATACATCTAAGGTTTTGCGAAATTTATATAAAGCTTTTTTGGTTCTGTTAGTTTTTATTATTTCATTTATTAAAATACATTTGTTTTCGATTTATTCGAGATTCATCAAATTTTATTTTTTAGATTTTCGAAAATCAGGACGGCAAATGTTGGTGAGTACCAGCCCCGGTCCGGTCCGGCCGGATCCAACCAAAATCATGGATCCGGTCAGGCCCTATATATATAGGTCAGTGAACAAAAAAAAACGCCCGATCTTTTTCCAAAATAAAAAACACACCCATATCTCTTTAAATACAAAACAAAGCTCAAATTTAAAGGTCTTAATGAAATCTACGCCAAAAATTAACTCGGAAAAGTTGTTTTTTACCTATTTTAAATTTGCAAAATTTTTTCTCGAAAACGAGTTTACCTATGCTGTGTTTGAAATATCGGTATTTTTATCCTTTTGAGCTACATACATGAAAATTAACATCCTGAACCATTAACACTCGCTCTTTCACGTGGTAACCATGGTTCTTACTTAGCCTGGTCGCACCAGTTTCTTTAAAATAAGGTGTTATTTTTTTGGAAAAACGCTCTGAACAAATTTGGGTGCTTTTTCCAAAAAAATCTTAAAAATCACTTAAAATTTCAGAAAAACTTCTACAAGTGTGTTTTAACTTCAAAAACATATACAAAACGGCTTTTAAAATTAATTATTTGTCATAATAATGTATTTGACAATATATAAAATTTAATATTGAAATAAAAAAGTAAAAAAAGACAAAAAAAAATTTGAAAATAAAAAAACATATTCCATTACTGTTTTTATTTACCTAAATGTTTGTGCGGTTTTGTTAAAAAGATTTTCCGAGTTCAAAACTAGAGTCTCGACCAAAAAACTGTTATGTTTTTGTGTCAAGACTTCAAAATTCATTTTTTTCTGCTCATTATTAAATGTTGAAAGATTAAAATTTTAATAAAATCTGTGAAAAATATTTTCCAAACTGCTTTTTTAAGGTAAAAAAGTACGTAGATTTAATAAAAACAGTTTTTGTAGTTTTAAAAAGGCCTTAGAAGACAAAAAAGTGGAAATGAAATTTTTTGAACTTTTTTTCCGTATGTAAAAATTTTAATAAATAAAAAATTATTTCAAAAATAATTTTTTTTCTGCGGTAAAATGTTGTTTAAATTCTATTAAAACTGAAATTTTTACTCTAAAAATACAGAAAAAGGCCTAAAATTTTAAATTATCACTAAAGTTTTTTTAAAATTTCGAAAAAAAAAGGATTTTTTTCAAACTTTTTTTCTATGTGTTAATCAAAAAACCATAAAGTTTAAAGTAGTTATATAGGTAGAAAAACGTTTGGAAAGCGTGAAAATGTTGTTTTTATTCAAATAGCTTAAGAATTAAGAGTTTTAGAGCCGATTTTTGAAGTGTTTTGTTTTAGGAAAAAGTGCTTTTTTTTGGAAAAAGTGACCGAAAAAAACACTCTTTTTCTAATTTTTTCATTTAGGTAATAGGATATAATATTTAAGAAAAAAAAATGGTTATCAGAAGCTGAAAAAGTGTCCCAGAAAACCTATAGACCAGAACTCTTTTGAATAAACGATAAATAATAATAATAATAAATTAAAGGCTTTAATAAATGTTTTTTTTTGAGGGGGGTGCCAAAAAGTGTGTTTTTTTTGTTAAAAAAATATTCAAAAGAAATTATACAAATTAGTTTTATCAAATATCAATTAATACACATATTATTTAATAAAAAACACAAGGTTCGTCGTTCGTGAATTACCCACTAAACTTCAGAAAAAATAATTAAATAATTTTTATAATTTACCAAATTACCAACTATAGACTAGTTGCTACGTAGATACGCCGTACTGAATTTAATTAACTTTTCTAGCGACGGTTGTTAAGAAGTTGATTTTAGGCACAATGTACTTTTTGTTCTACAAAAATATGTGAACCACATTACAAAATTGAATTAATATCTTAGCAACGAAATATTTGATTATCAAAAAAGTCATATCATTGTGTATATTACAACTCCGGCAGACCTGTGCACCGCCCCCCCCCCCCCCCGGGGTTTAAACGGGGGGGAAGGGGGGCAATTCCAAAACGGGGGGAAGCACGGGGGCAACTTTTTTGAAACGGGGGGGGCAATAAAACGGGGGGCAAGCAGGGGGGAAAAAGAGAAAAAAAAAAGGAGAAAAAAGAGAAAAAAGAAAGGAAAAGAGAAAAAAGGGACAAAAAAAGCGAAAATAAGGTAAAAATAGGTCTGAAATGGCTAAAAATACATTGAAATAGGCTAAAAACTGCAAAAAATTGCGATGATGGCGTCATCATAGGTTTAGGGTACTTTTTCATTTTTTGGCGGGGGAGGCAATAAAACGGGGGGGGCAAATCCTCCAATAAAACGGGGGGCATTTCCAGACCGTGCACAGGTCTGACTCCGGTATTACAATAATTAATATAACTTTGGTTCTTTATATGATTCTTATTATAATTCGAAAAATTTTTCACAATTAAAATTTTTTAAGTGTTGTTTGTGAAAGTAGTATTTAGTTTAAAATTTAAATGAAAACTACTTACTATTTTTTTACAAATTTAAGCACTACATAAAGCTAAAAGTTAACTAAACCTCAAACCCAACCTAAAAAAATTAAAAGTATGCGCAAGTTTAATTGAAGTGAAAATAATATAATTATTACCCCACTCTTATTGATTTGTAGCAAAAAATTTAATTAATCCATTCCTAAAACAGCCTTGCCCACCGTTGCAGCCATACATGGGTAAGTTGGCTCAAAGTTGTGGGGGGGGGGAGTTAAACCCGGATTTAGAAAAGGGGACGAAAATCTGAGAAACGCAATGCATTTAAACCCATATCTTCATATCTTTTTTTCCTTTTTTATATTTTTTTCTCAAATTTTAAGGAACGAGCATATAGAATTTTTTGAACGACAAGACGGTAATTCACAATTTGTGACTAGCGCTAGGTGTAGGTAAAGCCTCCTTTTCAACTATGGCTTATAACAGCATATATTATTTGTATTACAGTTACGTATAAAGCATTGTTTTTAACAGAATTCTACAATTCTACTAATTATCACATTAAATAAAGAAAATAAATATTTATATATGATATTTTTAATTCATTTGAAAACAGCTGAATTTTATATCGCATCTTCATTTGATATGTTATTTATAATTAATCCACAGGCGTAAACAGCAAGATAATATACAATTTGAATAATCGACATTATTGACATTCCAACCCATAGACCTATAATCAAATTGCATAATAGATGGGTTCACTACAGTACACTGGAGCATTGCCAATATTTTGCTGGGTAAACCAAAAATTTTTTTTGGAAATTTAAAAGCCCATCATTTCTTAATTATAACAAAACACTTTTATTTTAAACAGAGTTTTTGCTAGTGAACTTTTTTACTGAAAGTAACGACCGCATATCGCGCAGAATTTGAAAATCACAAAATCATGACAGGATAAAAAACTTGTCAAGGGAGAGATTTTTTTAATTGACACCATTAAAAATATCTGGAAATTTTATTTTAGGTGTAAATTTCTATGAAAAAAAATTAGGTAATCTGTTCTATTTAGTTTTGCGTATGAGAAAATGAGCATAAAATATCTATGAGCTGTGCACTGCCTCCCCCCTCGGGTTTTATCGGGGGGAGGGGGTGGGGGAATCATAGGTGAGAATGGTCGGGGATCGGGAAAGCTAGGGGGGTGGTTACCCGGGGTAAATCGAAATTTGAATTCTAGGAGGGGGGTTCCAGATGGTTCCGGACCCCCCTAGCTTTTTAGGGGGGTCGACCCGGGGTGCGAAATTTTGAAATCTAGAGGGGGCTCAGGTGGGGTCCGGTGTCCGAAGCAAAACAGTGTTAAACCATAATAACTTTAATAAATTGCTCTTTTTATAGGATAATACTACATTTTATTGAATAAAAAGCGATATTCTGGTATAAAAAAGGTGTAAAAGCATGAATATGTGATGGAAATTCACGTTTTTGGAAGAAAATTTAGTAGACTAAAAATTTCCCAAGAGGGGAGGGGGGTCAAATTTCAAATTCTAGAGGGGGGTCAGGGGTAAAAAATTCGGAAATTTGGGGGGAGGGGGCCCCTAGATTTTAGTCTAGGAGAGGGGGTCCCAAAATTTCGAGGCTAGGAGGGTGGAACCTACCCTGCACCCCCCCTTTCTCACCTATGGGGGCACTTACAAAACGAGGGGAACTTTTTTGAAACAATGGGGGGGAAAAGCAGGGGAGAAAGAAAAAAAAAGAAAAAAAGAAGGGAAAAGAAAAAAAAGGGACAAAAAAGCGAAAATATGATAAAAATAGGTCTAAAATGGATTAAAATACATTAAAATAGGTTAAAAACTGCAAAAAAATCGCGATGATGGCGTCGTCATAGGTCAAAAATGGCGTCATAATTTTAAGGTACTTTTTCATGTTTTTTTGGGGGGAAGGGCAATAAAACACGGGGAAAATCCTTCAATAAAGCGGGGGGCATTTCCAGACCGTACACAGGTCTAAATATCTGTACTTGTGATGTATGTTCCTGTCTTTAGACAATAAATGCAGTAAATAATAATAATAACAATGTAAAGCATTTAATTAAGAAAATTAGGCGAAACGGGGGGGGGGGAGTTAAAAAGGCAGAGTTTCCTATTTTTCCGATGGCTTAATTTCCAATGAGGAAAGTTTTGCTTAAACCGCCTGGCGCTTCACGGCTAAATTCCTGAGTATGCCCATGCTACAGTTCTTAACATTCTGGCATTTTTGTTACTAAACCGCTGCAAAGTGTATTTTTTGCTGTATTTTTGGTCGCCGAATGTGAAAACAAGTTTTTTTTATTAAAGTTATCGAAATTAAGGAAAAAACAAAAACCAAATACCAGTTTAATCTGTTCCCGTGATGGCCTTTCCCCCCGTTATAACCCTGAAACCTTCGTGCGACAAAGATGAAACCTTTGTATCACGATGGTGATATTGTGGTATGACAAATATCGTCGTAAACCTTACCGCGGTAAACTCTACGCATGACCTAAGTCGTACTTCCGTCATACATAATTTTTTGTACGCGAATAGTGCCCAGTGAACGAGCAAATTGAAATGGTTAAATGTTAAGCTGTAGTTAAAGCTGGTTAAAGCTAGCAATCATAAGTGAGAAAGGGAGGGGGCGGGGTGTGGTCCAACCCCTAGCCTCGAAATTTTGGGACCCCCCTAGTGATTAATGATTAAATTACACTTTCCGCGAAGCGGGAAAAATTTTAGTTTTTTTTTTTGGGTATTTTTATGCTTTTTGTTGAGTTTGCCAGTTTCCGGGGTTTCTATCAACCTTGGATAGGTCCGTCCGGCACGCTTCTCGCCTTGCTCACCCCCTCTTCCCACTCCCGGAGGAGCTCGGCAACCGCTATGGGGTTTGCCCAAAGGTCCTCTGGTCCCAGTGTCGTATTGATGTGTATGTTATTGTGACCCTGGGACCAGGGTTTGTTTCGACGTCCCCCGCGCGCAGTATTTGAAGCTCCAGCCAGAGCGCGGGTTTCGGATTGGAGCTTGGCAAAAAGGTGCCAGAGTTGACTGGATTTCTGTATGGTCCAGATTTGAAGGCGATGCGTTGATAGGTGTTGTTTCGCTTCGCTTTGCATTCCCACCTCGTGCAGGCCTGGATACTGG
Organism: Microlaimidae sp. YZB2_3; assembly: GCA_030248175.1. Taxonomy (NCBI): domain Eukaryota; kingdom Metazoa; phylum Nematoda; class Chromadorea; order Desmodorida; family Microlaimidae; species Microlaimidae sp. YZB2_3. The sequence goes on from JASAMX010005696.1 coordinate 21,164, forward strand.
GAACTGGATACTGGTATTTTTATGCTTTTGGAACGCATCAAAAATGTTTCTCAAATATATATAAAGAAAAAAAATTTTCTCCTAAAATTCAAAAAACGTAAGAGTACCTTACGAAAAAATCCGGCCTCGCCGGATTTAAGGGGGAAGGGCAGCCGCCCCCCCCCCCGCCCCTTTCCCCTGGCTACGCCACTGATAAAAGGGTGTTAAGAAATGAATTTATGCAAAGTTTACGTTTTTGGAAGAAAATTTAGTATAAAAAAGTACCTAAAATTTTCTTGAGGAGGAAGGGGGTCAGGTAGGGTTTGAATTTGTTAAAGGGGTCAGGTAGGGCTATAAATTTGGAAAATTTGGGGGGACCCCCTAGATTTTTGTAGTAAGTAAAAAAGTTAAGGCTATGAGGGTGGACCCATAGGTGAGCATAAGGAAATACTGTCCCAAAAAAAAAAAAAATTCCGATTATAGCCGACATCCCCCTAAAATTTGGGGGTACCCCGGACACCCTCCTAAAATTTGGGGGGTCCCAGTTATAGGTGGACAGCCTCCCGGATTTTGCGGGGTATACCCGATCCCGAAATTTGGTGGGGGGTGTCCCAAAAAAAATTTTTGGGGTATACTTCAAAGGTTCAAATACCCCTTTTTTTAGCGTTTTTAGTACTGGGACGCCCAAATTTTAAGGGGGGAGTGTCCGGGGTACCCCCAAATTTTAGGGAGGGGGTGTCGGTTATAGTCTGGATTTTTGGGGGGTATAACCCCCAACCCCCCTGCGCCTGCCCACCTATGGTCTTAGTACTAAATACGCTAAAAATGGGGTATTTAAGGTATACCCGAAAAAAATTTTAAGACACCCCCCTCCCAAAATTTTGGGGGTGGGTTGTCGATACATGGGCACACGGGGGTTAACCCCCACCCAAAAACTGTAAGAAGGGGGGTTTAACAACCTCCCACTCAAAGATGAGGAGAAAGTTACCCCCCCCCAATTTTGGAGAGATGAAGAAAAAGTTTATAAAATGACTCTGAACTGCCTCCAAACTTAAGTTTTAGATGTCAAAGTTGAATATTTGCGATAAAAACTAGAAAATGAAATAAAAAAGGGCTTTTTGACGCTTGAATTAGCGTTTTTTATCTTTTTTTCTTCAAAATAAAACGATATTGGTATTTTGCAGACCTGAGCACCCCCCCCCCCCCCCCCTCCCGGGGTTTTATTGGGGGAAAGGCAATTCCAAAATCGGGGGCGACTTTTTTGAAACGGGGGGGGGGCAATAAAATTAAGAAGAGAGCAAGCAGGGGATAATAGAAAAAAAAGAGAAAAAAATGGAAAAAAGGAAACAAAAGAAAAAAAAGCAAAAATAAGTTAAAAATGATCTAATGTCAAATTCATCAATGCATTGAAATGACTGAAATTTGATGATTTCTCACAATATTAATGGCGTCATAATCGCTAGAAAAATGACGTCATAATTTTTGAGTAGTTTTTCATTTTTCCGCGGGGGGAGGGGCAATAAAACGGGGGCAAAACCTTCAATAACGCGGGGGGCATTTTCAGACCGTTACAGGTCTGGTATATTTATCATTTCTCGGATTTTAACCCCCCCCCCTAATTTAAGGTTTAACCCCCCCACTCCGGACCAACTTGCCCATGTGTGATATACCACCCCAAAATCCGGGAGGCTTCCCACCTATGGGTGGATCCCACCCTGCCCCCTCCACTTTCTCACTTTTATGTATGTGTCTCTTCCCACCTATGGGTGGATCCCACACTGCCCCCTCCAAAAGTAGAAAGGCCTTCCACTTTTGCTCTGATTATTGTACATATGGTTGTTTTTTCAGCTTGAGGGAGAGGCGCATGCAAAAAGGTACACTTAAAAACAACTTATACCTAAGAAATCCCTTAATCTGCATAAATACAGTCGGAAACTCTAATCTGATCATTGTAATTGAAAGTCTACGTAAAAAACTACATGAGAAAAAGTGTTTTTATAACTATTAAAACTATTAAATAGGTAACCAAAAATATGTTATTGAATTGGTTTTTAAAATTTTGATATGGAGTTTTGTATTCACAAATCACAAGTGCAAAAAATTACTTATCTCTTTTCTCACGCGCTAACTTTGTGGTAAATTTTTTTTGCAATATTTAAATATTTTTCAACATATGCTTTCTCAAATCAAAATTTTTTTTGTATTTTAGATGGCCAAAGTCAGATAGAACTGAGTGATGTGAATTTAATTTCGGTGATCAACATTTCACACAAAGAGGCTATGATGTTGTTGAAAAAATCCTAAAACAGAAGTTTTTTAATTTAATAGGCAACATAGGTGGACAGTTGGGTAAGTTTTATTTGTATGAATGCAAAGGGGGGACAGTTGGGTTAGTTTTATTTTTATTTGACTAGGCAACTCATTGTAAAACTACATTTAAGCTTCAGGTAAGCTTTTCGCAAATCTTACCAAAAAATCCATCCCAAGAAAAGACACATACATAGGTGAGAAAGGGTAGGGGGCAGTGTGGGATCCACCCATAGGTGGGAAGAGACACATACATAGGTGAGAAAGTGGAGGGGGCAGGGTGGGATCCACCCATAGGTGGGAAGCCTCCCGGATTTTGGGGGGTGTATATCATCCTCATACATGGGCAAGTTGGTCCGGAGTTGGGGGGCTGGGAGTTAAAAACCCCAAATTAGGGGGGGGGTTAAAATCCGAGAAACGAAAAATACCAGACCTGTAACGGTCTGAAAATGCCCCCCGCGTTATTGGAGGTTTTGCCCCCGTTTTATTGCCCCCCCCCGGAAAAATGAAAAACTACCCAAAATTTATGACGTCATTTTTAGCGATTATGACGCCATCATCGCGAAATTATTGCAGTTTTTAGCCTATTTCAATGCATTTTAAGCCATTTTAGACCTATTTTTACCTTATTTTTGCTTTTTTTTTGTCCTTTTTTTTCCTTTTTTTTCTCTTTTTTTTCTTTCTCCCCTGCTTGCCCCCTGCCGTTTTATTGCCCCCCCCCCCCGTTTCAAAAAAAGTTGCCCCGTATTGGAATTGCACCTCCCCCAATAAAACCCCGGGGGGCAGTGCTCAGGTCTGCAAAATACCAATATCGTTTTTCGATTTTGAAGAAAAAAAGGTAAAAAACGCTAATTTTAGGTCAAAAAGCCCTTTTTATTTCATTTTTGAGCTTTTATTGGCAAACATTCAGTTTGACATCAAAACTTAAGTTTGGAGGCAGTTCGAAGTCATTTTATAAACTTTTTTTCTTTTTTTCCAAAATTGGGGGGGGGGGGGTAACTTTCTCCCCCACTTCTGAGTGGGAGGGGTCGTTAACCCCCTCTTCTTAGAATTTTGGGAGGGGGTCAACCCCCGTGTGCCCATGTATTTCCCGCCCCCTTTTCTCCCCTCTCATTCCCCCCGAGCCGCCCCAAGGGGGGGTGTCTTAAAATTTTTTTTTGGGTTACCTCAAATACCCCATTTTTAGCGTATTTAGTTCTGGGACCATAGGTGGGCAGGCGCAGGGGGGGTGGGGGGTTATACCATACATGGGAACGAGGGGGTCGGGCGGGGTCAACCCTCCCCCACTTCTGAGAAGGGGGGGGTAACCCCCCACTAAGAGGATGGGGGGGAGAAAAGTTTAACCCCCCAATTTCGAAAAATGAAGAAAAAAATGTTATTCTTAAAATGACTTCTAACTGCCTCCAAACTTAAGTTTTAAGGTCAAAATGAATGTTTAAAGCAATAAAAAGCTCAAAACTCAATAAAAAGGGCTTTTTGACCTAAAATTAGCTTTTTTTACCTATTTTCCCTTCAAAATCGAAAAACGATATGGGTAAATGCACTCCAGAAAAAGAACATGGGTATTTTGCGTTCCTCTAGCCGATTTTAACCCCCTCTGTCGCCCCAGCCCCCTTCCCCCCCAAAAAGCCTCTGCCGCCGGGGTTATCCCGACTATAACCGACACCCCCTCCTAAAATTTGGGGGTACCCCGGACACCCCCCCCCCCTTAAAATTTGGGCGTCCCAGTACTAAAAACGCTAAAAAAGGGTATTTGAAGTATACCCCAAAAAAATTTTTTGGGACACCCCCCCCCAAATTTCGGGGTCGGGTATACCCCGCAAAATCCGGGAGGCTGTCCACCTATAACTGGGACTGGGACCCCCCAAATTTTAGGGGGGTGTCCGGAGTACCCCCAAATTTTAGGGGGATGTCGGCTATAATCGGAATTTTTTTTTTTTGGGGGGGTATAGTAATCCCCTCATGCTCACCTATGGGTCCACCCTCATAGCCTTAGAATTTTCACCCCAACTTAGACAAAAATCTAGGGGGTCCCCCCTAAATTTCCAAATTTATAGCCCTACCTGACCCCTTTAGAATTTGAAACCTGACCTGACCCCCCTCCCTCCTCAAGAAAATTTTAGGTACTTTTTTATACTAAATTTTCTTCCAAAAACGTAAACTTTGCATAAATTCATTTCTTAACACCCTTTTATCAGTGGCGTAGCCAAGGGAAAGGGGCGGGGGGGGGGGGGGCGGCTGCCCTTCCGCCTTAAATCCGGCGAGGCCGGATTTTTTCGTAAGGTACTCTTACGTTTTTTGAATTTTGGGAGAAAATTTTTTTTCTTTATATATATATTGAGAAACATTTTTGATGCGTTCCAAAAGCATAAAAATACCAGTATCCAGTTCCCAGTATCCAGGCCTGCACGAGGTGGGAAGTAAAAGTGAAGCGAAACAACACCTATCAACGCATCGCCTTCGAATCTGGGACCGTACCAGAAATCCAGTCAACTCTGGCACCTTTTTGCCAAGCTCCAATAAAAAAACCGCGCTCTGGCTGGAGCTTCAAAATACTGCGCGCGAGGGGACGTCGAAACAAACCCTGGTCCCAGGGTCACAATAACATACACATCAATACGACACTGGGACCAGAGGACCTTTGGGCAAACCCCATAGCGGTTTCCGAGTCCTGCCGGGAGTGGGAAAGAGGGGGTGAGCAAGGCGAGAAGCGTGCCGGACGGACCTATCCAAGGTTGATGAGAACCCCGGAAACTGGCAAACTCAACAAAAAGCATAAAAATACCGAAAAAAAAACTAAAATTTTTCCCGCTTCGCAAAAAGTGATAATTTAATCATTAATCACTAGGGGGGTCCCAAAATTTCGAGGCTAGGGGTTGGACCACACCCCCCCCCCACCCGGTATCACATATGTTTGCTAGCTTTAACCAGCTTTAACTACAGCTTAACATTTAACCATTTCAATTTGCTCGTTCACTGGGCATGATTCGCGTACAAAAAATTATCTATGACGGAAGTAAAACTTAGGTCATGCGTAGAGTTTGCCGGCGGTAAGGTTTACGACGATATTTCGTCATAGAACAATATCACCATCGTGATACAAAAGGTTTCATCTTTGTCTGCACGAAGGTTTCAGGGTTATAACGGGGGGAAAGGCCATCACGGGAACAGATTAAACTGGTATTTGGTTTTTGTTTTTCCTTAATTTCGATAACTTTAATAAAAAAAACTTGTTTTTACATTCGGCGACCAAAAATACAGCAAAAAATACACTTTGCAGCGGTTTAGTAACAAAAATGCCAGAATGTTAAGAACTGTAGCATGGGCATACTCAGGAATTTAGCCGTGAAGCGCCAGGCGGTTTAAGCAAAACTTTCCTCATTGGAAATTAAGCCATCGGAAAATAGGAGACTCTGTCCTCTTTAATTCCCCCCCCCATTTTCGCCTAATTTTCTTAATTAAATGCTTTACATTGTTATTATTATTATTTACTGCATTTATTGTTTTAGGACGGGAACGTACATTCACAAGTACAGACATTTAAAGTACTATTGCACAGTTCTGGAAATGCCCCCCGCTTTATTGAAGGATTTTCCACATGTTTTATTGCCCTTCCCCAAAAAAACATGAAAAAGTACCTTAAAATTATGACGCCAAAGTTGACCTATGACGACACCATCATCTTTATTATTTGCAGTTTTTAACCTATTTTAATGTATTTTAATCCATTTAGACCTATTTTTATCATATTTTCGCT
>JASAMX010005697.1:0-18521 GCA_030248175.1 Microlaimidae sp. YZB2_3
TCAGTTCAGAGCTTAAGAGTGAAGTTCTAGAGCATTTAAAGAGCTTTAACGCTCAGCTCTATTGTTGTATTAATTTAATAAAAAAGGAAGGAATTGAGCATAGGTAAATGTATTTTATTTATTTTATTGAATTGAGCATAGTATTTTAAAAAATATTTTTAAAAAATTTTTGTAAAAATTATTATTAAAAACGTCCAAAACAACTCCAAAAATAATTTTTAATATAATAGCGTAATGTAAGGATTTTAAGAATTTTTAAATTAATAATTTATTGGATGGGTCTTCATAGCTTTTTCTGTTTTATATGGCAAAAGTTCTGAAGAATAATGGTTGTAGGGACTCACTAATATAAATATTGTACAATTAAAACCAAGCAGTATACCACCATTTTATTAATCAGGTAGTGATTAATTTTATTGACATTACACAGATTTATTTACAGTAAGTTTAAAGTTTAATGCATTTTTAAAAAAGCAATACCTCAAATTCCTGAAAGAAAATACATCATGTTATTTTATAGATTATTTTTAATTATGTTTTACGAAAAAGTACTGTTATATATATATATAAAATCTGTTTGTTTATAAAATCTAATTATACAATTCGTAAATTTTAATTATTGAATAACTACAATAAAATTTTTAAACTGTATTTTGCTGCGCTCCGCTCGCTAAGATCAATATCAAAATTTGTTATAAAACTTAATGGTTTTATTAATTTTATAATAAAATTTAAATGTATATTTATAATTAATTCAGTTAAGTTTATTTGAATAAATTTGTAATACACGATCTTAGTAATTAATGTTTTGTGAGTTTGTTATTACTTGTTTCGAATACTTTCCATTTAAATTATTTTTTCTCATTAATGCTGTATGATCCAACAATGATTGGCATTTTGGCATAGTCAAAACGAAAAGAAGTTTTTTTCAGCAATTATTAATTTATTGTAATTGTTGTAGACTTACACAAATTATTTCATTTAATTTTGTTTAATTAAAATTTATTATCAGTCTGCAGCGAGCGGAACTATGTGGAATTTTTGTATTAATGTATAAATTAATGTATAAAACCAAAATTACATTTACTTACCGCCTACATAATCCCACTGTTCTTGATCATTTCTAGTAACGTTCAGTCTGCTTAACTAAAAAATTTTTTTAATAAGAACCCAATCCCACGTATTTTTTTTAACAAACAAAACGATTGTGATTTTATTGAAGAATAAAATAATAATTCTGCCACTGTTTATACAGTGCCTATCACTGTCCCACTCAAGCTAGGTTAAAGGAGGATTTGCTGACAAGCATAGATGAACAAGGGGGGTTGGGGTGGGGTCCACGTCCACCCCCGACCCCCCTTCTAGCCTCAAAATTTTGGGGCCCCCCTAGAAAAAAATCCAGGGGGCCCTCCCCTCCCCCAAAATTTTAGAATTTTTTACCCCTTACTCCCCTCTAGATTTTGAAATCTGACCCCCCCTCCCCTTTTGAGAAAATTTTAAGTACTTTTTTTATACTAAATTTTCTTCAAAAAACGTGAATTTTTTTACACAAATTCATGTTTTTACACCCTTTTTATACCTGAATATCGCTTTTTATTCAATAAAAAGTAGTATTATCTTATAAAAAAAACTATTATTAAACTTTTAATGGTTTAAAAGTATTTTGCTTTGGAAATTGGACCCCACCTGACCCCCCTTCTAGGTTTCAAAATCTTCCACCCTGGGTCGACCTCCCCTAGAAAGCTAGGGGGGGTTCGACCCCCTAGGACCCCCCTCCTAGATTTTGAAATGTCATTTACCCAAGGTAAACACTCCCCTCTGGCTTTTTGACCGTGTTCATCTATGCTGACAAGTCTTTGCAGTTTTGTCGCTTCTAATGAAGATCATTTTAAACCCTTTTTATACTAGAATATCGCTTTTTATTTAATAAAAAGAAATATTATTTTATAAAAAAACAATTTAAAACATTTAATGGTTTAAAAGTATTTTGCTTTGGACATTGGACCCCACCTGACGCTGACACTCCTCTAGGTTTCAAAATTTTACCCCGGATTGACTTCTTAAAAAGCCAGGAGGGGTTCAACCCCCCTAGCTTTGGTAACCGTGTTCATTTCTGTTAACAGCCAAAGGAACAGCGAAAAGTGGACTTAATTGAAGCATAATCTCCGCCAAAGGAGCAAACAGAAGAAGAAGAATAAAAATCATAATCTGCAAAAGTTTGGTACTTTGAGAAAAAAATTATGTTTTTCAAACGCATGTTCCACATATCAGGGTATCAGGGAAGAGCTCGGAGCGCTCTTTCCTTTAAATTAAATGGGTTACGCCACTGCGCGGTTAACCGTTGTAGATGGCGTATGCTGAAAAAAGAAATTTCTGAATAATTCCTTACGCAATCAAAACTGTAATTTTTTCATAACCATACAATTCCTCATATATTTTTAATATTAAATACCTAAAAAAAATTTCCAAAAAATGTCTGGCTTTCATGTTAATTAGCTTAATTTGCTTAACTTTTAGACTTTTCTGGGTTTTTTTTAATTTTTGGGGTCCCCCCCAAGATTTTTTGCTGTAATTAATAATTGGAATAGATTTTTAGAACATGGATACAAAATTGGCCACACACTTGAATTCCATTTTGATATTTACTTGAATATTCAAAGTTAATTCTGTGCTTTAGTGAAAAACGTCTAATTTTTTTTCTCCAAGTTTTGCATTGGGTATTAAGGCACTTCTGTCCCACCGATTTAACTGAATCAATTACATATTCAGTAACTTCACAACTTTATAAACAATTTCTGAAGGTTATTTTTTGGTTTTGGTTATAATTACTGACATATTTATAAAAAAACCGCTATGGGAAAGAACAAACAAATCTCTTAACCGCTCAGTAACAACCAAACGGCAACAATAACAATTTTTTTTAAATTGTATTAAAAAAAATTCTGAGGGCAAGGGACGGTCACGGTGCAATAAAGCTTAACGCTCTGCTTTCAAAATATCACAAACATAGGTGAGAAAGGGGCGGGGCAGGGTGGGGTCCACCCCCCCCCCTAGCCTCGAAATTTTGGCCCCCCCCCCTAGACGAAAATCTAGCCCCCCCCCTCCCCAGACCTGCGCACTGCCCCCCCCCCCTGTGGTTAAAACGGGAAGGGGGGAAATTCCAAAATGGGGGGGCACGGGGGGGGGGAGCAACTTTTTTGAAACGGGGGGGGGCAATAAAACGGGGGGGCAAGCAGGGGGGAAAGAAAAAAAAAAGAGAAAAAAAGGAGAAAAAAAGAGAAAAAAAGAAGGGAAAAGGGAAAAAAGGGACAAAAAAAGCGGAAATAAGGTAAAAATAGGTCTAAAATGGCTTAAAATACATTGAAATAGGCTAAAAACTGCAAAAAATTCGCGATGATGGCGTCATCATAGGTCAAAAATGGCGTCATATTTTTAGGGTACTTTTTCATTTTTTGGCGGAGGGGGGGGGGGCAATGAAACGGGGGGGGCAAATCCTCCAATAAAACGGGGGGGGAATTTTCAGACCGTGCACAGGTCTGCCTCCCTCCCCCCAAATTTCCGAATTTTTTACTCCTGACCCCCCTCTAGATTTTGAAATCTGACCCCCCCCCCTCCCTCCTCGGGAAAATTTTAGGTACCTTTTTTATACTAAATTTTCTTCAAAAAACGTGAATTTTCATCACATATTCATGCTTTTACACCCTTTTTATACATGAATATGGCTTTTTAAAAGAATTTAATTTAAACAAAAGCATCAAAAGCTTTTGTTTAAATTAAATAAATATGGTATTTCTGGTAAGCTTCTAAAATGGATAGAAGCTTTTTTAACTAATAGAGAAATGAAAATAGTAATAAACAATACTTTTTCCCCTTCATACCCAGTTACAAGTTCAGTACCACAGGGTTCAGTTTTGGGACCGTTTCTCTTTCTTGTTTATGTAAATGATATTGTCAATTGTGTCCAAAATTCAGAAATTAGACTTTTTGCAGATGATGCAAAGGTTTATACTAGTTTTTCAGACTCAAATGATAATCAAATTAAATTACAAGATGATCTAAATAGAATTGCCCAATGGGCCCAAGATTGGCAGCTCAATCTATCTGAAAATAAATGTGAAGTACTACATTTAAATATTTGTAAAAATGTGCACAAAACGGATTATTACTTAAATAATAAGGAGCTACCTAAAACTAATATGTTAAAAGACTTAGGTGTGTTCATCACTAGTGACTTAAAGTTTTCAACACACTGTAAAAAAATAGCTAGCAAAGCTTTAAAAACAGTTAACTTAATTTTTAGATGTTTCAAATCCCAATCCATTAAAAACTATCTTATTGCTTATAAAAGTTTTGTGCGTCCTACTGTTGAGTACGCAAGTGTTGTTTGGAACCCATATATGACTAAAGATAAATTATATTATAGAAAAAGTCCAACGCTATTTTACCAAACGAGTTTTTAAATCTTGTAACTTAAAAGATACTGGATACATAAATAGACTAAGTACACTTAATCTGGAAACTTTAGAGAAAAGAAGAGAAAAGATGGATATGTTTGAAACATATAAAATCTTAAATCAACTGGTAAATTTAAACCCTAAGAAATATTTTGTTCTTAACCCAAATTCAACCAGAGGACATTCAAAAAAACTCAAAAAACAGCACTCAAGAGTCAATTGTAGAAAATACAGTTTTTTTAGTTATCTAAATGAAGATCAAGTTAGTTCCAACACTCTATACCAATTTAAAAAATCTTTGATGAATTAACTCATGGAAATTATAATGACTAAATAAAGAGCTTTATTTTCTAAAGCCTTTAGTCATTTTTTTCTAGTAAGTCAAAATCAGCCAGGTCTTCTTGCAACTTTGTGTGTTTTTCTTCTTGTTTTTGTAACTCAACTGGGTTGCAATCACATTTGTGTTTGTGTTTTTCTTAATGTATTACTAGAAAATAAAATCTTGAATCTTGAATCTTTATTCAATAAAATGTAGTATTATCCTATAAAAAGAACAATTATTAAAATTATTATGGTTTAAAACTGTTTTGCTTTGGACACCGGACCCCACCTGACCCCCCTATAGATTTCAAAATTTCGCAGCCCGGGTCGACCCCCCCTAAAAAGCTAGGGGGGGTCCGGACCCCCTTGGGACCCCCCTCCTAGAATTCAAAATTCGATTTAACCCGGGTAACCACCCCCCCTAGCTTCCCCGACCGTGCTCACCTATGATCACAAAGCAGTAATAAGTTATTTATGATACATGTTTTCATCTCTTTTTCTTCTTAATACTAATTTAACTTAAATAAACACATAATATCTATAAACAAGTTGTAAACCTCCCGTGCTCGCTTAAAAGTTAGTTAAATTTGATTGATTTTTGTATATTTACTGAAAGCTCGAGATTTAAATTTTCAAAACACTAACCGCTCAGTTTTGATTATCTGTCTTTTGTCTCTACATTTACATAAGGTCAGTCATGTAACGTCTAGAAATATGGGGTCAAATTAAGCTAGTTTTTTTAAAGGAATGCAAATAAATTACCCCTTTTTAGTTTTTTTTGTATCAAATAGGAAATACATGACTTAAAGCCTCAGTACTCCAACGCTTGACGTTCCGTGTTACATAACCCCGTAAGGACGGCTCTTGAACCTGCCTCCGGAAGACTGGAAGCAGGTAGGAGGCAGGTTAAACTGCCTCGGAGGCAGCATGGAGGCAGGCTGAAGGCAGGGTGCAGGCAGGTAAAACTGCCTCAGAGGCAGGTAGGCAGGTGACTTTGCCTCCAATGTTGAAGCATATACAGGTTAGAAGGTAGGTAGGAGGCAGCTAAAACTGCTTCAGAGGCTGGTAGGAGGCAGGGTGGAAGCAAGAAGGAGGCAGGTAGGAGGCAGCAAAATTTCCAATGGAGGCAGGTAGAAGGCAAATAAAAACCCTTTTTTGCAATTCAGGCACCCCGTCCTTACTGGGATAAATACTTGCTGACTTTACTTTTGCAACTCACATAAGGCGTCGTATTTGTATAACATCAACAAAACGAGAGTTGTTACAGAGTCAAAAAGCTTGTACAATAATGTTTTTTTAAAAATTTTTTTTTGATTATTTAAATACTTTGTATTAATAGTATTAGGTTCAAAAGTTTTCTATAAATTTTTTGTTGTTTACTCTATTTTTTATAAAAAATGACATTGAATCCAATGTTTTAAAAGACGGAAATTATAGCAAAATATGAAACAAAGTTTCAAAACAAAGCCTTATATTAAATGGAATAGTATAAAGCTACAATAAGTCTAAAAACTTAATGCCAGAAAAGACTAAAACAACTCTCTTTAAAACAAGCAAATTAATAATACATTTTTATTAAATTTTGAGAAAACCAAAATCCAATAAAAACAATAAGTATAAAATCTTTGGTTTTCGTTTTTTAACCATATGACAAAAATGAATTTACAAATTGCCATGGTGTGGATAAATTTTTGCATGTGTTAATCCGCTATTAATACAACAGTGTTAATTGAGTCAAACGTCACCGCTACGGTACAAAGATAATATTATTATTATTAACGTCTAAGTCTAAAAAACCTTGAAAAATTTAGATTTAATATAAGGCGACTTTTATTTTAACAATTACTTTGCCATTTTATGTTTTATATAATATATAATAAATAGAAAACATTAAAAGAAAGTCGCCTTACAGTAAATCTAAATTTTTCAAGGTTTTTTAGACTTAGATCTGGTTATTTGGTTTTAAATAGACGTTAATAATAATAGTATTATCTTCGTACTGTAGCGGTGACGTTTGACTCAATTAACATCGTTGTATTAATAGTTGATTAACACATGCAGAAATTTATCCACGCCATGGCAATTCGTAAATTCATTTTTGTCATATGGTTAAAAACGCAAACCAAAGATTTTACACTTATTGTTTTTATGGGATTTTGTTTTTCTTAAAACTTAATAAAATGTATTATTAATTTGCCTGTTTTAAAGAGACTTGTTTCAGTCTTTTCTGGCATTAAGTTTTTAGACTTATTGTAACTTTATACTATCCATTTAATATAAGGCTTTTTTTAACTTTGTTTTGTATTTTGCTCAAATTTGTAAATTACGTTTGGTTTTTTTATTTATTTTAATAATGCCAATTCATTATTATAAAATGCAATCAAACACTACGTATAATAAAAACCTTAATTCTAATTTATAATCTCTCCACCGCTACTTTATTTATCACGTTTTTGCTTCACAAAATTTTTTTGTAAACACATTTTTTTAAACTTATTACGTACCTTAGAATATTCAATTTTGAGCGTGCAACAACCGGAATAAATGTCGCACCCATTCAGTCGTTGTTTGAGCGTACGCGCCGTTTCCGCATCTTGAAACTCGGCCAACACCTATAAATAAAAACAAACTTATTTTGAGCTATGCAACGCGCGCAAAAAAGAACTGAGAGCCTGCTAATTCTCTGTCCAAAGCTCAATACAAAAAGTGCTAAATTAAATATTGGACACGAAATTAAAATAAAGATTTTAAAAAAATATTTTGTTGTTTTCTTTTTATTTTGCACAAAAATAAAATAATTTTAAACAATTTCATTTGTATAATTTACGGATAAAATTAACTGCAAAAGATTTCACCTTCTCAGACCATTGCACTGCCCCCCGGGGGTTTTATTGGGCGGGGCAATTCCAAAACGGGGGCGCACGGGGGGGGGGGCAACTTTTTTGAAACGGTGGGAGGATGGAAATAAAACGGGAGGGGGCGAGCAGGGGGGAAAGAAAAAAAGAGAAAAAAGGAGTAAAAAAAGAAGGAAAAAGGGAAAAAAGAGACAAAAAAGTGAAAATAAGGTAAAAATAGGTCTAAAATGGCTTAAAATACATTGAAATAAAAACTGCAAAAAACTAAAAACTGCAAAAAATTTGCGATGATGCGTCATCATAGGTCGAAAATGGCGTCATAATTTTAGGGTACTTTTTCATTTTTTGGCGGGGGGGCAATAAAACAGGGGGAACCAATCCTCCAATAAAACGGGGCATTTCCAGACCGTGCACACGTCTGCCTTCTTAAATATTATCAGACCTGCTATAGTATAGTGATAATTAATTGCTCTAATGAATGAGTATTTACCTGAATTCCTTGCCGTTTGGTAATAAGTAGACGACTGACAGTGGCTATAGGCTTGCATATAGCATTGATAACATCCTGCAAAAAAAAGCTTTGCGATAAAAAATATTGTAAATAACTAAGAAAAATAATCAAAGTTGTTTTAATTTTTTTAAACAAAAATAATAGTTACTGATTTTATTTCAATTATCACATCTTTATATTAAAAAGCAGGGGCGTGACCAGGGGGGTGCAGGAGCGGCGGCCCTCTCCCTCCTTGAAATGGTCGGACGGGGAGAAAATTAAGGATAGTGATTAGGCGGGGGGCGGCCGCCCCCCCCCCTCCCAAAATGGTCGGCAGATAGTAAAAGTTGGGGATTTTCAGAGGCGAAAAATTACAAATTTTCTAGCGCCTTGCTAATTGCTCGGCGCCAAACTCTAAAATAGTTTTGGCACCACAATTGACCCCCAAAAAGCAAAAAAAAAAATTTCGCTTCGCTCAGCGGTCAAGTTTCATACTATGCGTATGCATATTTTTTGCCATTTATCTTGCTTAATGTTATTAAAAAAGTACAATAATTTTAATAAACAATTAAGTACTACACATCCAGCAAAACAAACAATTATATTTGATTGATTTGTGTATATACCTCTTCCCCTCCTAAAATTTCCAGCCGCCTACAACAATGGCTTAGTATTTTTTTCCATATAGGTACCCTAAAAAACATGGAAATGCTGCTCATCTGATTTGGTTTACAGTGTAGGTATAGCCATCTGTAAAGTCTAAATCCATTTTTGTGAAATCCAGGCTTTGCCAATGTCTGCTAATGTAATTTTTAACTAAAAAAACATATTTTTACTGCTAAAAACATTAGATAATACGTTATTAGGCCAAAAACAGTCTGTTATAAAGCTTTATTTATGTTTGTCCCTGTTTTTTTAACCTTTTCAAAAATTATGGGGCCCCCCAAATTTTTTCGGGCTGAAATCCACCCCTCTCCCCCCCAAATGAAACCCTGGGTACGTCCCTAATAACAAGGTCATGTGATTGAACACAAAAACAAAAATAAAATTTAAAAACAAAAAAGTAATACCGTAGTAATAGGATATTTTGGATTTTGTACGTACATCACCAATACATTGCTTGGCCGATCTGATTCCAATCTTAAAGCATAAAAAGACATATTAAAATGGTTAGATTTAAGAATAAGAAGAAGCAATCATTGTTTGCGAATAGCGAAAAATAAAAAAAAACGGTCTTGAAGGAAATAAAAAAAAGATAATAAGTATAAATACACAAAATGTGGTGTGATATAAAAGCAGTTTTTTTTAACATTAATTTTAAAAAAAAACCCAATATATTATACCAATACGTCGCAATTAATTTTTAAAAAAACCTACCCGCGGCGGGGAATTACTTCCATTGGAGCGTAAGCAACATAGACTGGTTGGTTCATAACAAACAGATCAGTGGTCTGAAAGTACACAGACACAGATTATTAGTTAAACATATACATAATAACAATACATAATACACCATATTTTTGTCTGGTTGTATGGTGTGACTGGTATTATATTGGGATTTTACAAGATTCAAAAATAATCATGTAAATCCAAAATCCCAAAACTATTATTTAATAAAAACAAATATTTTGTGACAGTTACACACCTGTATGATTAACATAACATGGATAATAAGAAAGGTGTTGGGTGTGTGTGCATGGAATTTATCACATTAAATTACAAAACTTTCGCTCTCTATACAAGGGAAAGCTTATTCGGATTTGACAGGTTAATTAAACCTAATTTGCTAGAGGAAGCAGCTAAAAATCTAACGTCGAATTGAGCACTGCCTATCCCCACGGGTTTTATTGGGAGGAAGGGCAATTTGAAAACGGGGGGCAACTTTTTTAAAACGGAGGGGAGCAATAAAACGGGGGGAGGGGCAAGCAGGGGAAAAAGAAAAAAAATAAGAAATAAAGGGAAAAATTAGGTAAAAATAGGTTTAAAATAGCTTAAAACGCATTGAAATAGGCTAAAAACTGCAAAAATTTCGCGGTGATGGCGTCATAATAGGTTAAAAATGGCACTCTAATTTTTGGGCGGGGGTGGGGTAATAAAGCGGGGGGGGTATTTCCAGACCATAGGTCACCGACCTTCGACGGCTCAGGGGGGGTCCACACCCCGGGTTGTTTTTTTTTTGAAAAAAAGCACCCGGGCTAACGGTAATTCCCATGGACCATGGACCAACTTGGACCCAACATGGACTCGCCCATGAGGGGTGAAAGACTCATTTTAACATTACAAAACAATGTAAAGTTGTTAGTGCACCTCAGGCTTAGGCTTAGGCTTAGTGTCATCCTAAGCCTAAGCCTAAGCCCGTTTAAAAATTAAAACTAACAACTTTTATATTGTTTTTTTGTATTTGTTAAAGTGAGTCTATCACCCCTCATGCGGCGGGGTGCAATGCGGTCCAAGTTTGTCCCATGGTCCATGGGAATTACCATTTTAGCCAGAATCTGGGGGTGCTTGGGGAGTTATTACCATTTTTTTGACCAAAATTGACAATTTTTTGACAAAATTTAACCATTTTTTAAGCATTTTTTGGGGATTGTCTGGTAGGGGGGGTTGAAAATGGGCCTTAGGGGGGGGTCAGGGGTTCAAGGGGTCGAAGGGGGGGAGGGGTCAAAAATGGGCCTTAGGGGGGGGGAGGTCTCAAAGGCCGTAGAGGGGGGTGCCCCCCCTACCCCCCTCCTTCGGTGACCTATGTTTCAGACCGTGTACAGGTCTGACAACGATCGCATTCTTTTTAACGTAAATCGTATCGTTGTTTTGACCTATTTTCACTTAAACTTCGTTGTTATTTTTTGCTTTACTCTTTTTTAGTCTTCTTTTTGCACATACAAACTTTGAAAAAAATTGTCCCATCTCGTTTTGGTATGCCTTTTTTGTGGTAAACTCATCCACTCTTAAAAAGCAGTGCAAAGGTCTGGCGAGTGATAGTTATTCGTTAACCCCTCGAAATCGAATAACCTCCCTCATATCCACGAGACGTGTGGCTTTTTTTCTAAATCGGGTTACTTATTAGGAAAAAAATTTCCCTTCATCTCACTCTCTCCGCCATAAAAATTATGCATCCTATCCAAAAACATTAAAAATGTCGTTTTGGTGGTTTTCAGTTCTCGCAAAATATATTGCTTACATGCACGCGCCAAGGTCTAAAACATATCTATATTTACAAAACCAGCGTTGCCGCGCCACGGCGCGTGGCCACGCCGCGCGTGGCCACGCCGGTCAATCGTGAATACGGCTCGTATACCAAATTGTACTGACAGCACTGCTCGGCGGACTGCTGGGTTTCGAACTCCACCAAGGCCGTACCGCGCCCCGTCAGACTAACGTAGTTGATGTTTCCGAACTGGGAACAGGTGTCGATCAGATCCGCTTCCATCGCCTTTAATAAGAAATAATTAATTAAGTATAAATATTTATTTGCAGCATTTTATAAAAGTACTTTTTATTAAATTTTTTTATTTTTCCGAATTGGAAGTGTTAATCAAATTTACAACCAAAAGCAATTTACTTTTTTGCATTAATTAATATCAAAAATATATTATAGTTACATAATTATAAAATTTATTTAATTTAAAATATAAAAATTAATACTTATTTAATTATATTTTTACAAATGACAAAAAAGATAACAATCAAAGGCTGTAACCATATCGTTTTTAGAATAATATTTTTACCTTTTTGAAAAGCAATTTACTTTAATTACCCATATCGTTCGTTTAAGTTTAAGGAAAAATAGCTTTAAAAATCATAATAGAAGGTTTGCAACAATTTTATTTTATTTTAAGCTTTTTATTTCTATTGTTTTAAACACTTAGGTAGCTCTAAAATTTAGCATAGTGGTGGGATAATTAAACATTTCAAGTCTGAAAAAATTATAAATTTAGGGGACAAACACAAAACTCTTTTCTGTCTCCCTCTATGAAATGGGAATAGGTGGGAATAATAATGTAGGAGCCCCACTCACCCTCCTATTTCTCAATTTCTGCATTCTACCTATGACCCCCGTCAGACAACATTAGCCTAATTTTGAATCCAAAATTACCTAAGGCGAATCTTAATCCTAAGCGAAGTTAGGGGGGTTTATACCCTTCCACAAAAATCTCGAAACTGCTGACACCCCTAAAATTTTGGGGTACTCCGGACACCCCCCCCCTAAAACTTGGGGGTCTGAGCACTAAAAACGTCAAATATGGGGTATTTGGGGTATATCCCAAAAAAAATTTTTTTCCAACACCCCTCCCCCTTAATTTCGGGGTTTGGGTATGGTATACCCCCCAAAAAAAATTCCGAGCAGCTGCCCACTAGAGATACCACCTATAATAATCAAAAATAAAAACTTTTATTTACCTGATCCGGTATCTGCTTGAACTGGACCACTTTGCTCGGTCTGAGTCCGCCGGACTGGGACTGCTGGAGTGCGGCCTGGGCGGCGCCCAGGACCCCCGCCCCGCCCCCCACCGCCATCCCCGCCGCCGCTAATTGGGCGGCCGCGGCCCCGGCGCCCAGCCCGCCAATCAGCGAGTGGCCCATCCGGGCCCGTTTAGTTTCCGGACCGCCCTCCTCTCCCAGGCCGATCATACCCGGTCTCTGCGCCCCAAGCATTTCGCTGGCTTGTTTATGGAGAAAGTTAATTATCGATTGGTTCAATGATCGAGTTAAGAGATTTCTGCTTGAGAATAAATACCAGGAGTGAACTAAATGAATATGAAACAGAAATTAACTTTTCAGTATAACTATATACCTACTAACTAGAAAGTTAGTAGAGGTATGCATAGGGATAGGCGTCGTAGGGTTTGTAACTCCCCTTTTTGGAAGGCGGCGCAGAGGTTAAAATTGGGGGGTCCTGCCGGAACAATTTTTTTTAAATAATTTCTTTGTTCTTTGCTCCACTGAGCTTTCAATTGTTATATTAATTACTTTACTTTTGTTATCAAAATATATTACCTATTTTTAAAAACTTTCGCCGCCTTTGGCAAAGGCAATCCTAGTTTGTTTATTTTTTTTTGAGTTACACCGGTACTCTAAAATAAAGGAGGCTTTGTGGCATTAAATTGAAGCCTTTTTTGGTACAAGCAGACCTGTGCACGGTCTCGAAATGCCCCCCCGGAATATTAGTGGCTCCCACCCCCCCCCCTAAATTTGAAATCTCGCACCCGGGGTCGACCCCCCCTAAAAAGCCAGGGGGGTCCGGACCCCCCTGGACCCCCCCCCCCCTAAAAACTCTTCCGGGGCCTTACACCCGGGGGTGGACCCCCCCTAGCGGACCCGACCAAAAACATCTATGGGTACGTGCCTTATTTTAAGCCATTTTAGACCTATTTTTTTAATACTTATTTTCGAATTTTTTGTCTTTTTTTCCTTTTTCCTTCTTTTTTCTCTTTTTAACTCCTTTCTCCTTTTTTTTCTCTCTCTCTAGCTTGCCCTCCCATTTTATTGCACCCCCGTTTTATTGCCCCTGCTCGCTTCCAAAAAGTTGCCCGCCATTTTGGTATTGCCCCCCAATAAAACCCCCCGGGCGGAGGGGGAGGGGGCAGTGCACCGGTCTGGAACTCGTACCTTTAAATAATAATGCAATCACTTTTAATGCCGAAATTAACCTTTAAATATGTTTTTTATTTATGTTTGTTGGGCGGAATTCTCAAACTGATTTTTTGGAAATCATCGTGATAGTATACTGTAGCAGACCGGCAAGCACTAAATAGGATCACACCTACTACACCTACTACACCGACCGACCAACCGAGGGGTGAAAACTCCCTCTTGTTTCTAAAAATTTCACTAAGCAACCTACGCAAACCCTTTAAATCAAGCTATATTTATTTTTTTGTTTGTTTTTGAGGTTTTGCTTAGGTTGCTTAGGTCGGTCGGTGTAGTAGGTGTAGTAGGTGTGGTAGGTGTCTTTTAGTGCTTGCCTACCAGACCTGTGCATCCCCCCGGGTTTTTATGGGGGAGGGCGGTGGGAGGGAAGGGCAATTTCAAAACGGGGGGCACGAACACGGAGAAAACTTATTTGAAACGGGGGGGGTCAGGGGAGAAAGAAAAAAGAAAAAAAGAAGAAAGAAAGAAGAAAAAAAGGGACAACAAAGGCGAAATTTAAGTAAAAATAAAGTCTAAAATGGCTTAAACAGCATTAAAATAGGCTAAAAACTGCAAAAAATTGGCAATGATGCCGGGGGCAACAAAACGGGGGGAGGGGGGTGGGGTGGCAGCCACTAATATTCCAGAGAGACTCAGACCGTGCGGGTCTGTTAACCAAAAAAGGCTTCAATTTAATGCCACAAAGCCTCCTTTATTTTGAGGAGTACGGTGTAACTCAAAAAAAAATAAACAAACTAGGATTGCTTTTGCCAAAGGCGGCCGAAAGTTTTTTAAAAATAGGTAAATATTAAAATAACAAAAGTAAAGTAATTAATATAACAATTGAAAGCTCAGTGGAGTAAAGAACAAAGAAATTAAAAAAAAAAATTGTTCCGGCAGGACCCCCCAATTTTTACCTCTGCGCCGCCTTCCAAAAAGGGGAGTTACGTTACAAACCCTACGACGCCTATCCCTATCCGTGTTTTACTAACTTTCTAGTTAGTAGGTATATAGTTATACTGAAAAGTTAATTTCTGTTTCATATTCATTTAGTTCACTCCTGGTATTTATTCTCAAGCAGAAATCTCTTAACTCGATCATTGAACAAATCAGTAATTAACTTTCTCCATAAACAAGCCAGCGAAATGCTTGGGGCGCAGAGACCGGGTATGATCGGCCTGGGAAAGGAGGGCGGTCCGGAAACTAAACGGGCCCGGATGGGCCACTCGCTGATTGGCGGGCTGGGCGCCGGGGCCGCGGCGGCCGAATTAGCGGCGGCGGGGATGGCGGTGGGGGGCGGGGCGGGGGTCCTCGGCGCCGCCCAGGCCGCACTCCAGCAGTCCCAGTCCGGCGGACTCAGACCGAGCACAGTGGTCCAGTTCAAGCAGATACCGGATCAGGTAAATAAAAGTTTTTATTTTTGATTATTATAGGTGGTATCTCTAGTGGGCAGCTGCTCAGAATTTTTTTTGGGGGGGTATACCATTGCCAAGAAAGCCCGAAATTAAGGGGGGAGGGGTGTTGGAAAAAATTTTTTTTGGGATATACCCCGAATCCCCCATATTTGACGTTTTTTTAGTGCTCAGACCCCCAAGTTTTTAGGGGGGGGGGTGTCCGGAGTTCCCCTAAATTTTTGGGGTGTCAGCAGTTTCGAGATTTTTGTGGAAGGGTTTAAACCCCCCTAAGGCTTAACTAAGGGTAAGGATTAGCTTTAGGTAATTTTGGGTCAAGAAATTAGGCTAATGTTGTCTGACAAGGGTAATAGGTAAAATGCGGGAGTTAAAAAATCAGAAAGATAAATGGGGCTCCTCCATCATTCCTCCCACCCTATTCCCATTTTCATAAGAGAAAAACAGAAAAGAGTTTTTGTGTTTGTCCCCTCAAATTTATCATTTTTTCAGACTTGAATTATTTAATTATCCCACCACTGTGCTAAATTTTAGAGCTACCTAAGTGATGAAAACAATAAAAATAAAAAGCTTAAAATAAAAAATAAAAATTGTTGCCAAAACTTTTATTTTTTATGATTTTTTGAGCTTTTTTTTATTCAATTTTAAACAAACCTAATATATAGGGTAATTAGAAGTAGAATACTTTTCAAAAAGGTAAAATAGTTATTCTAAAGGCAATAAGTTTACAGCCTTTGATTGTTATCTTTTCTGTCATTTGTAAAATTGTTGATTAAAATAAGTATTAATTTTTTTATATTTTTTCAAACTGAGAAAAAAATAAATTTTATAAATTATATAACATTAATATATTTTTGATATTAATTAATGCAAAAAAGTAAATTGCTTTTGGTATTGTAAGAATTGATTAACACTTCCAGATTCGGAAAAATAAAAAAAATTTAATAAAAGTACTTTTTTATAATTTTTACAAATAAATATTTATACTTAATTAATTATTTCTTAAAGCAATAAACAGATGATAAACATTTTTTAGCTATACAGTTGGGAACCTGAGCTCGTTAGTCTGACGGGGTTAAGTTCACCTTTAATAAGTTAAAACCCACAGTACAATTTCGTTGTCGAGCCGTATTCACGATTGACCGGCGTGGCGCGCGGCGTGGCCACGCGCTGGCGCGGCAAGCGCTGGTTTTGTAAATATATATATTTTTAGACCTTCGCATATATTAATTTTGCGAGAAACTCGAAACCACCGATGTTTCAATAGGATGCGTAGTTTTTTTATGGCGGAGAGAGTGAGGGGAAATTTTTTTTTCCTAATAATCGTTACAAATTAGAAAAAAGCCGTGCGTGGATATGAGGAGGTTATTTCGATTCGGGTTGAGCGATAGACTCTGGCTCGCCAGAGCTGCTTTGAGTCGATGTTACAGCAAAAAGGCATACCAACAATGGGACAATTTTTTTTCAAAGTTTGTATGTGCAAAAAGAAGACTCAAAAAAGTAGACAAAAATAACGACGAAGTTTAAGTGAAAATAGGTCAAAACAACAATACGATTTACGTTAAAAGAATGCGATCGTTGTCGGTACACAGTCTAAAAACATAGGTCACCGAAAGGAGGGCGCCCCCCCTCCTTCCTGAGGCCTCCCCCTTTTCGACCCCAACCTAACCCCTAAGGCCCATTTTCGACCCCCCCTACCAGACAATCCCAAAAAATGCTTAAAAAATGGTCAAATTTTGTCAAAAAATTGTCAATTTTGGTCAAAAAAATGGTAAAAACACCCCAAGCACCCCCGGGTTCTGGCTAACGGTAATTCCCATGGACCATGGACCAACTTGGACCCAACATGGACCCGCCCATGAGGGGTGACAGACTCACTTTAACAATACAAAACAATATAAAGTTGTTAGTTTTAACTTTTAAACGGCTTAGGCTTAGGATGACACTAAGCCTAAGCCTAAGCCTGAGGTGCACTAACAACTTTATATTGTTTTGTAATGTTAAAATAATCTTCCGCCCTCATGGGGCGAGCCCATGTTCGGTAATTAGTTCATGGTCAGAATTACCGTTTACCGGGGTGTTTTTTTTTTCAAAAAAAAAAACAACCCGGGGTGTGGACCCCCCCTGAGCCGTCGAAGGTCGGTGACTGGTCTGGAAATACCCGCTTCCACCCCCGCCCGAAAATTCAAGTGCCATTTTTAACCTATTATAACGCCATCACGAAATTTTTTTGCAGTTTTAGTCTATTGCAATGCGTTTTAAGCTATTTTAAACCTATTTTTACCTAATTTTTCACTTTATTTCTTATTTTTTTTCTTTTTCCCCTGCTTGCCCCTCCCCCGTTTTTATACTCCCCTCGCTACCTGTTTTCGACCCTTCCTCCGTTTTCGTGGGGAGCAGCGTTGGATTTTTAGCTGCTTTTGCTCTACCAAATTAGGTTTAATTAACCTGTCAAATCCGAATAAGCTTCCCTTGTATAGAGAGCGAAAGTTTTGTAATTTAATGTGATAAATTCCCGTGCACACACACCCAACACCTTTCTTTCCATGTTATGTTAATCATACAGGTGTGTAACTGTCACAAGTATTTTGTTTTTATTAAATAATAGTTTTGGGATTTTGGATTTACATGGTATTCAAAATCTTGTAAATCCCAATATAATACCAGTCACACCATACAAAAATATGGGTGTATTTATGTATTGTTATTATGTATATGTTGGTTCATCGTATATATCTGTGTACTTTGAGCCGTGTGATATGTTTGTTATAAACCGACCCATTATATATTCTACGCTCCAATGGAAATTAATTCCCCGCCGCCGCCGGTAGTTTTGAGAAATTTAATACAATTTAGGGTATAATATGTATATTCGGTTTTTTTTTAAAATTAATGTTAAAAAAAAACTGCCCACATTTGTGTATTTATACTTATTATCTTTTTTATTTCTAGACCATTTTTTATTTTTCGCTATTCCGCAACGATGATTGCTTCTTCTTTATTACTTAATATTAACCATTTAATATTCTGTTAATTAAAATATAGGACCAGCATGTATTGGTGATGTACATTACAATCCAAAATATCCTATTACTACGGTATTACTTTTGTTTTTAAACTGTTTGTGTTCAATCACATGGTTAGGAAACCATTTTGGGGGAGGGAGAAACTCAGCCCAAAAAAATTTGGGGGGCCCATAAGTTTGGAAGACAGGGAACTCTAAATCAAAGCTTATAACATGTTTGGCCTAATAACGTATTATCTGATGTTTTTTAGCAGTAAAAATATGTTTTTTTAGTTGGAAATTTGCACAGACATTGGCAAAACCCCGATTTCAGCAAAAATGGATTTAGACTTTACAGAT
>JASAMX010005700.1:0-27180 GCA_030248175.1 Microlaimidae sp. YZB2_3
TGGGTGGAACTGGACTTTGACGAATTAGTGCACTTTTTACTAAAAGATCTATTCAAATTGGCTAAACGGGGGCTTCCTTCGTTTATTTTAAACTGCACACTCACTTCTTGTAAACAAGAATAGAAAAAAGACGAAAAAATAGCGGTCAGCCTTTTATACGAGACAGACAGTCGTGGTTGAATCGGTGGACTCACGATTAGTTTCGCAAATATTTTAAAAGCAGGAGGGTTTCAAATTATGTTTTAAGACTTATATTAATTAAGTAAAATTATATCAATGGATTTTGGTTTAAATTAGTGATGTCCTCCGGAGCTTAGATCTTCGGAGCTCCGGAAAGGAACTCCGCTTTTAGGATTTCCGGAGCAACCCTGATCTCCGGAGTTATGCCCTGTTTTTCTACAAATTTTATAAATGATTAAAGAATGATGCTAAAAATTATTTTGTCACATTTTTTTGTAAACTAAGTTTTTTATACTTATTTAAAACGATAAAAACCGTCTTAAAAATGCAGATAGATTAAGTTTAAGTGTATTTCAAGCTTCAATAAGCTTTAAAGGGCGAAGATCCGAATCTCCGGAGCTCCCTTCGCTTTAATTGATTGGAGCTCCAGAGCATGATATTGGAGGGTAGGCATAATACTAGTTTAAATAAATTATATTTATATAAGCGATTCAAAAAATTCAATGATGACAAATGTAATTCTGTGTGAATAAAGTATTTGGAAAAAATCTATTTAAATTTTTGGCGAATAGATTCCATTAAAGTTAGTAGTTTTCACACCTTACGTGCCTTGGAATGGTACGGGGTCTTTAGAGCCATAAGTAGGGAACTTGGAGCCGCCGGAAAAATTTTTATCTTTTTTTAGGCTTTTCTTAGGCTTAGGTAAAGGTTTTAGCGATGTTATTTTTGGCTCCAAGTTCCCTCGGCTCCATCGACCCTAAACCCTTGGAATGTAGTAGTTTCAGTCTCTTTATATTTTCATTTAATTTAGCATAAAAAAATGAAGTGTGTAAAAATTTGAACATCAATATTTTTTTTAGTTTCTTAAATGCTTAAAATGTAGTGTGAAATTCTTCTAATCTAAGGCCTCATCTCTTAAACTTCTGATATTACTGCATTTTTGAAAAAAAAAACTTTTTTCCTTGTTTTTCAGTTTAAAGTATTTACACTTACAAATAATTTATTTCAGATATAATTACATGACAGCTGTATCCGTAGCCATATACAACAAAATACACAGCAAAGTTTGTTCTAACAGCATACGAAGCGGCATTTTTTATCTCGTATTAACATAATAGTTTTGTTTTTTAGAGACCCAGACATTTTTCACCATACCGACGGTGGTATCGTAGGACCCGTGTATCGTGTGACCTCAAGTTCTGTTAGAACACTAGAAACACAAAAATAATTGAAGTTTCCTTCTTTCCTTTTTGGTCCAAAACAGATCCGAGCCTGGCAACAGTCTCGGATTCCACATCAATCATATACTGCAAGGAAGTCGGAGGGGACGGTACGGGGTCTTTAGAGCCGCAAGTAGGGAACTGGGAGCTTTCGGAATTTTTTTTGGCTATTCTTTAGGCTTTGCTTAGGCTTAGGTATAGGTTTTAGCGATTTTTATTTTGGGCTCCAAGTTCCCTCGGCTCCATCGACCCTAAACCGAGGGGACCGGCGGCCAAAGCCAAAATTTACCCCCAAAAAGGACAGGGGCGGGGATTTCAATTTTCATTAGATAAATGTTGAGTAAACGTTTCATTTCTAGCAGATAGTTTTAGATTTTGTATAGGCATAGCTTAGGCTTTTGCTTAGGCTTAGCCTTAGCTTGGGTTTCGCTAAGGTTTAGGTTTTGCTTAAGCTTAGTTTTTGCTTAAACATTGTCGAAATCCTTTAGAGATGCCTGAGGTGTCATAATTCAAATTATATTGCTGAAATGCTTGGCTAACAGGCATAATTTTAAAACGGTTTATTTCAACCAAATAAATAAAACCGACATTTCGACGCTGCAAAACACAGGTCTTCGTCAAGGACTTACGTTAAATCCCTTGACGAAGACCTGTGTTTTACAGTTGGTTTTATTTATTTGGTTGAAATAAACCGTTTTAAAATTATGCCTGTTAGCCAAGCATTTCAGCAATATAATTTGAATTAGTTTTTGCTTAGGCTTATGGTCAAACTTCGGCTAATGGCTTTAAATTAGATGATCAGTAAAATCCCTGTTTGCTATGATTGGCTGATTTTTTCATCGTTTTTGGGGTATGTTTCGGTACTTCTCGGGGCGGCGTTTTAACACCAAACGATTCATATTTTGGATTGTCGTACAGCAAAAAAAATTAATACCTCATCAGTCAATGTTGAGGTTAGTAAACGCTTTAGTATTCTTTTTTGCATTGCACTATAAGCTTTCAGTGTTGATAACAAGAAAAGTATGGGCAACTGTAACAATTTAGTAAATCCAATAATTACACTTTCAATTTTAAACTAACAAGTTAAAGTTTGAGAACTTCTTAACCAAGGAAAATAAAATATAATTTTGACTTAAAAACAGCAATACTAAAAGCGATATACAGCAATTTGATTTGTGAAAATGCCATTTTAATGTCAAATATTTAAGACATTTAGTTTTATCTGTATGGTTCAAAAACTAAATATATAAAACAATTCTAGCAAAAGACGAAACAAAGTTTCAAAAAAAAAACCTTATATTAAATGGAATAGTATAAAGCTATATAAGTCTAAAAACTAAAGGCCAGAAAAGACTGAAACAAGTCTCTTTAAAACCTGTAAATTAATAACAGATTTTGTGAAATTTTTTGAAAAACAAAACCGAATAAAAACAATACGTGTAAAAGCTTTAGTTTGTTTTTTTTAACCATTAATAAAACTTAATTCACATAAACTTCTCTCAAAGTGGATTAACTTTTACATGAGTTAACCAGCTGTAAATACCACAGTATTAGCTAAGTCACACGTCGTCAAAACAATACAAAAAAGTATAACGCAAGCGTCACAGTAACCATGAAAAATTTCTGTCAAAATAAGTTATTGCATTGCGCATTAAATTTTGTAATTTATCATTATTTTCGTATAAAGCAAAACATACCGCCATATTAACGGCTTTTAAAAATCAAATATCAAGTTCTAAGTCCGAAAACATTGAAAAATTCAGATTTAATATAAGGCGACTTTTTCTTTAATGTTTCTATTTATTACATAAAACAAATTAGCTGCCAATGTATTTGTTAAATTAAAAGTCGCCTTATATTAAATCTGAATTTTTCAATGTTTTTCGGACTTAGAACTTCATATTTGATTTTAAAAAGCCGTTAATATGGCGGTATGTTTTGCTTTATACGAAAATAATGATAAATTACAAAATTTAATGCGCAATGCGATAACTTATTTTGACAGAAATTTTTCATGGTTACTGTGACGCTTGCGTTATACTTTTTTTGTATCGTTTTGACGACGTGTGACTTAACTAATACTGTGGCATTTACAGCTGGTTAACTCATGTAAAAGTTAATCCACTTTAAGAGAAATTTATGTGAATTAAGTTTTATTAATGGTTAAAAAACGCAAACTAAAGCTTTTACACGTATTGTTTTTATTCGGTTTTGTTTTTCTAAAAATTTCACAAAATCTGTTATTTATTTACAGGTTTTAAAGAGACTTGTTTCAGTCTTTTCTGGCATTTTGTTTTTAGACTTATGTAGCTTTATACTATTCCATTTAATATAAGGCTTTTTTTTTCGAAACTTTGTTTCGTCTTTTGCTAGAATTTCCGCCTTTTAATGCATTGAATTCAAAGTCATTTATTAAAGATATAAAACATTAAAAAATTTACTCATTTTAAAAGAAACGTCATGGTCTCCTCATGATATGAATACAATTATTTTCATATCCAAAACTTCAATGTAATTTTAAGCAGTATACTATACAAAGATTAAGTCTGGGTAACTCCGTAAAATTGTATGGAACCTAAAAGAACCATATAATTAGTGTGTTTTTCTAGTTTAAATTTTTTTAGTTAGACCTGATTTAACCACTTTTTTGGAAATTAGCTTTATTTGGACTTTTGTTTTGTGCTTGATTTTTTGGATTGATGGTTTATTTTTAAACAACAAAACCACAACCATTGCAAATGGTTTTTCCAGGTTCCATACAATTTTACGAGGTTACCCAGACCAGTCTTTTCTCGGATTAAATTTTTGGAGTGATTGTAGCTTCATAGTATTAGATATAAAAAAGAGTTTTTTGTTTTAATTTTTTTACGTTAATTAAGCCGGCTATAGTGACTAAACTTATTCGACTCTCTATATACATAAGATGGTGATGTTCCTACCCTCCAATATCATGCTCCGGAGCTCCAGACATTTTTAAAGCGGAGGGAGCTCTGTCAATTAAATAAGCGTTTTTAAGCTAAATTAAGTTTGAAATACATTTAAAGTTATTCTATCTGCATTTTTAAAACTATTTCTTTTGTATTAAATAAACTTTGAAAAAAATTAATTTGCAAAAAAATTTTGACAAAATAATATAGGCATCACTCTTTGACTATTTATGAAATTAGTAAAAATAGGGTGGAGCTCCGGAGCTTTGTGGGTTGCTCTGGAGCTACTAAAAGCCGAGCTCCGGGGCACATCACAATAATATAAGATATATCAGCAGTGTTTTCGATATAAATAAAGCCGATGTAATTCTCAAAATAGATGCATAGTACTTGAAATTAGAAGAAAGCAATGAAAAAAATACAAATCACGAGGAATTTTGATTTTTCGACGTGAAATGTGAGTGCTTACCCGAAATTTCGCTAATTTTGATAATGTTAAACGTAGTTTTAATGTTAAAACTTAAGATATGAGCTACTGATATGACTAGGCCAAGCATTTTGATTTTAGTTAAAAATGAATTGTAATATTACTTGTTTCTACAGAATTTATAAAGCAGTGTAAAATGTAAACGTAAGCGTAACAAAAAATATTTAATAAAATATTATTTTTTGCAAACATGAACATAAAAATACACATTGTAAAATTTCTAAATAAAATCAATATAAAATGTCTTATTATAATCAAATAAAGTTTATCCTGAATTTAAAAACATATATTTAATTTATGAAACTAAATTTACCCTCAAAATTATGTCGTTACTACGACAAAACGATCCACAATTCGTAGAAAATATATGTGCATGTGACTCTTTTTAAATTTAAAACAGGACCCCATTAACTACAGAATGAGTCACAGTCACGTGTATTTTATAATGAATGTGGCTCATTTTGCTGTGGTAACGACGATTAACAAAAAAGCAATTTTCGTCCTTGAAACAAAGATCTGAAAATTTGATTTTCCCGTCCTAAAACATTTTTTTTTTAATTATTCAATGACGGAAAGTATTTAAAACACGTTTATTTAAAATGGAAAAAAAACGAACGAAAAAACTATATAAATATTGTTTGACATCGGTGAGTTAAAATTTTAAAAAAACTAGCATAAAATGAACATAAATTTTGACTCATTAAATTTATAATGCCAATGAAAATATCAAAAACATACAAATTGTAGTATAATAAATTTGACTCACTTTACCTCTCAAAACCAATTTAGAAAAACATGGGGTTTTATTACGACACCTGAATTCCAAAATCTCTTAATCCAAAATCTTTATAAGCCAAAAAAACTCTTTATGACTATGTTTTTAGACCGGAATAATTGTTATCGATTATTAACAAAATACAACGTAAAAAATTATTATCATTAATAAAATAGCATTTATCACGAACACATTTTAGAGTATTTGTTTAGTACGGTCAAAAATATATAATATATCGAACAATGGGCAACTCATATATAAAAAATTAAGTAAAAGTACGCCCTAATAATAATAATAATAATAATAATGAGCCTCTCTATTTAGATGGCACCCTCCATTATAATGGCATGGTAGCCATTTTAATTCGGCAAATTAAAATGGGGGAATTAAAATAGAGAGGAAACTATTATAAAAGCCATTTATTGATTTAATTTCACTTCATATATACTCACAAGTGTAAAACTGTCACGAGTTTTCTCGTGTCTGACAGTATTAGACCGTCATAAAAAAACTCATGCGGTCCGGACAGTATTACACTTGTGAGTATATATGAAGTGAAACTAAATCAATAAATGGCTATTATAATGGCTTCTTCTCCATTTAAATTCGCCGAATTAAAATGGCTATCATGCCATTATAATGGAAGGTGCCATTTAAATGGAGTGGCTCATTATAATGGCCTATTTTTACTTAATTTTATATATAGGAGTTGCACATTGTTTGGTATATTATATATTTTTGGTACGGTTTTATTGTTAACATTTTATAACACATAAATAATGATGCCTTTAAAAATAATGATGATTTAAATTGTTTATAGTCCGCACAAAAAATTTGTGAAATAGCAAAAACACCTTGTATAGTTTTATCCTATCGATTAATGAAAATTTATTTATTTATTAAAAACAATGAAAAAATTCTGGTTTTTTCACAATTATTTTTGCGAGTGCCGACGCCTTTTTGTACAGACTTTAGAATCTTTTAAAATAGTAACCAACAAAAAAAATTGTAGCAAATGCTACCAATGGTCAAAATTAATCGAGCTGCAATCAATCAATAAAAATTATACATACTTTTGTGACAAATCTACACAAACAAAGGTAGCACCACAGCGCTTTTGGCCAATACACAAAAATTATTATCACACACTTATTACGAATAAAATTAATATTGTAAAAATATAAAAATTTTAAAACATAAAAATATTTAAATGGCCACTTTTCTTATTGGTTTGTTTTACCAGATTTTATCCCTTTTGGTTTAGGAGAAAGAAATGGTGCAACATATAAAAAGTATGCAGAAAAATATTATTTAAAAAAAATGCTGTTCAATTAAATCTATAATATTTTACCAATACCAAGTTGGCTAATACAAAACAAACCATATTACAATTAACTTATTAAAATAAATTACATAAATAAACATTTTAAACTATTTTTTGTCATTAAAATCTCATTGCAATAAAATAAGCACTTCCAACATTTCCGTTGTAGAAAACATGTTGTTGAAAATTATTTCATCAAAATTTTTTGCAATTGTGAAATAATAAACAAATACATATCTTTTATAATTTTTATTGAAAACGTAATATTGAAATATTATGTTGACCTACATTCGAAAAGACTAAATTTTGGCCACCAGTTGCTAGTTTCTTTTGAAATAGGCCCCAGGACTAAAATCTACGCATTAAGCGTTAAAAATTTAAATACTCTTAAAAAATTGATAAAACGAAAAAAAATTATATACAGTCTACCAGGTAATAAGTCTAGAAACATAAAATAAACCTAAGGTTTTTTTTATTTAGCAAATTGAGTTGTTATATAACAGTCAAATAAATTGAAAAACACATACTATTTAACCAATTTCCACACTAAGAAGTTCAAAATGAACAAAGGCACAAAGGCATTTTTTGGAATATTTCTCGGTTAATACTGAATGTCTGTTGAAAAATATATTTGTTTTGATCCACAGAAATTGTATTTTTAGTTATAACATCAAATATCTCGACTGCTTGATCATCTTAATAATTCAACAGAAGCGACATATGCTGACTTAAACAACACAACTGCCGATTCAAGCGACACAGGATATAACAAGTCGCGAGTTCGGCGACAGATATGGCGACACGAGAGGCCGATACCGTGAACTCTCCAAAATAAGTTTTAACCGAGGTAAATCCGGGCTAAT
Organism: Microlaimidae sp. YZB2_3; assembly: GCA_030248175.1. NCBI lineage: Eukaryota > Metazoa > Nematoda > Chromadorea > Desmodorida > Microlaimidae > Microlaimidae sp. YZB2_3. The sequence goes on from JASAMX010005700.1 coordinate 7,777, forward strand.
TGCATTAAAAATTCATATGTTTACGTTATTAATATTAATCGATAAATTAACACATCAAAATTAATTTTTCCTGTATGTAATTGGCGCTACCAGCAGAACTCACGTCAAAACCTGCACGTTGGAGTTTATCAATACTTGTTTGTCTTTTTGTTTGGCAACAATAGCGCTATCTAGCAGCCGCTGTTGATAAAAAAAATTTTCAAGGCCCGTCTGGCGGCACGTTAAAAGCGTGCGATTCTTCATAAATTCATACATGGTTAAATTGATAATTAATAAATAGGCTTCTTCTCCTCAATTGTTTCTGTGTCTGGTTGGTTTTCTTTTTTTTGGGTTTTGGTAATCAATTACGTTCTTGAACGCGTCTTTAATGCGTTGGAAGCGTTTCTAAAGCATATAGAGTTTCAATAAATCAATAAATCAATACATCACCGATTGATTATCAATAAATCGATCATTTCATCACTGCTCCTCTGTTGTCTCCGTCTCCGGTTTGTCTAGGAGCACGTCCAGGTAGTAGTACTCGGTCGTGATGAACTTGAATGCTCATAGTTTCTGATAAATCCATAAATCGCCATATCACCGATTTGATAATCAATAAATCGATCATTCCATCATTTTTTTTCTCTGTGTTTTCGTCTCCGTTTGGTCTAGGAGACATCCGGGTTGTGTTACTCGGTCATAACGACCTTGGACGCGTCTTTAAGCGCTCACAGTTTCCGATAGATCAATAACACAATTCAATAATCATTAAATCGATTATTCCTCTTCAGTTGTTTCCGTCTCCGGCTGGTCGATGGGCACATTGGGATTGTGATACTCGGTCATGATGACCTTGGACGCGTCTCCGCCATTGTTTTGGACGCACTGGTAAACGGTCCTGAGGACGATGTCCAGACGGCGCTCCAGGGCCACGAAATGTTTGGGGTGCAGAACCGGGCTGACCGGATCCTCAGCCAGCGATTCGTACAGCGCCCGGCTGAGTGTTTTGGGACCCGTGTAGTAGTTGAGCAGAGTTTTGAGAAAAGAGGGCCGAATAACGCAGCACTGGGCCAGAGGGGCCAGGATGAACAGATCGTCCTCGGAAGGGCGGCCCCACCTGAAATTAAAAACGAGTAAATTAAAGATGATTGGTTTCTTTAATTCTCATTTTTATGGGTAAAACCAATAGGCACCTTGCACTGGAACTCGATTTATACATAAAGTATGCAATATACATAAGCGTCAACATAATAAATAATTACCGTATTTCCTACTTATCTTTCGTAATATTCAGATAAACCGATCGAAATTTCGCGCGCTTTCGATCGAATGATCTGCATACTACAAAAGATAAGTAGGAGATACGGTAATTATCCATTATGATGTACTTAAGTATATTGCATACTTCATGTATAAAAAGAGTTCCAGTGCAAGGTGCCTATTGGAAAATTTTTTTGGTGTTTTTATTTTTAAGAAAAATTAGTTTTTAATTTCAGTAAAACCCGCAGAGGTATTGCCATTTAAAAATGTAATTTATTGAAACATAAAACCTCTCACCCTCTTCCGTTGTCGAGGTACACCGGATAAGCTTCGTAATTGTCAAAAGCACCCATTATTTCGAAGTGATGTCTGTCTTGATTACCTATAACAAAACAAATCAAAAATATAAATGTTTATTTTTTATGTATTCCTAAAAGTTAGTTATTAACACAGTCGAGCTACTCTAAAGGCTGGTTCATACTTATGACAAAACGTCCTTCGGACAAAGTCCAAAAAACAAAAGTTCTTTGGAGTATGTCTAAAGAACAAAACAGCGTCGAAACGTCAGCGACCAAGTCCAAAGGACAACGTGTTCATATTTTTTGTCCTTTGGAGTTTTCTCTTTGGACAAATTTCAAGTAGCATTTATACTTCGTCCAAAGGACGTTTTGATTTGTTCAAAGGACGTTTTGGCTTTTTTAAAATTGTCTTTTGTACTTTGTTCAAAAGACGTTTTGTCATAAGTATGAACCACCCTTAAGAAGATTATCTATCTTCGAAAAATATAATACAAAACAAAATAATTGACGTTAAATTGACTTTTAGCTACAGGCAAGTTTTGTTTCTGACATAAATAAACTCAATTCTTAAAGGACAATAGTATGTTTTTTTTTAAATTTTTCCTCAGCTCACTTCGATATAAAGGTAAAATTGAACGTAGAAGAAAATCACTTCATAACAAAAAAGTACAGTCAGTCATACCCATATTAAACTTTTTTTTGCATAAAAAAATTAACTAAGTGGGCAGAGTAATAGAGTTTGTAGTGGGTTAATATTTGGACGTCCCGGACTGACCATTTCCAGCCCTGCTCCCATTTTTAACTTTTTATACTATGTTATTCTAAAAAAACTCGCCCGTCGGTCAGCGAGTGCTAAAAGTCTCCTCCCGGCCCGCCAAAAAAGGCTAAGCCAAGAACCGGTACGTCCAGCTTATAGCTATGTTTTAAAAACAATTGATCTACAAAAAATTCTAATATAATAATAGAAGATACGATATTGTTATTTATTTCAAAACGTAAAAAAAAGTTAATGAGAAGCTCCTGGGCTCCGGGTATGTTTATTAAAACTCTAGCTCCTGAGCTCCAGGGACGTTCATTAAAACTAAGTTCCTGGGAACATTACTTGATCGCAGAGACCAAATTCTTTTGTGAAAATTATTCTAATGATACGTACCAGTAAACTGATTACAGCTTAAAAAAAGGATACAGTGCTTAACAATAAACTACACGAATATAAATAAAAAAAACTAAAAACTACACGCACCCTGAAGAAAGTCGAATATGTACAGTTCTACAATGTCTAACAGTCTCCTTCCGTGGGAGAATTGAGTTTTTCTCTTCACCTTCCAATCACAGTAAGTTGGATCTTTTTGCCACACCGCGGTCTGATGCCGCTTGGAGTAAGTTCTAAAATTAAAATAAGTTTTTTATATAATTATTATACAATAATAATAATAGAATAAGTTCAGAATTAATTGGGGAGCTTAAATCCATAGGAACTTGGATCCGATAATATGAAACTTAGAGTCAGAAATAGGAATTTTAAAGCCAGGAATAAGGAACTTAAAGCTAAAAATGAAGATCTCAGAGGCGGGAGTTCCAAGTGGCTAAAAACTATAAGCCTACAATTTTTTATTATGGAATTTAACCTATTTTAGTAGCTTCAAATTCTAAAAAAAAATTAAAGCAAGTTTTCTAATTACGGTGATAAATTCCTAATTATTTCAGGAGTATAAAACCGTAATATTAAAAAACAGCCATTGTTAATAAACTTAACAACAATTATAATAAAGGAAAAGCACAAATAGAGGGAGATAAGTTTCGCAATTATTTTTTAGTTTAAAGGCTCCGAACAAAAAGAGTTCTTGGAGCTACGGAGGGCACTTTTAAAATATACGAAAACCATTGTTTTACCTTCTAAAAAGAATCTTTTATGATCCCTGGGTACTCTCTATTCATTGATCATTAACAAGGAGCTTTTTTAGCTCCAGGGCTTCAAAAAAAGGAGCTTCCGAGCTCAGTGCAACGTAAATCGTCGATAATACATGCAATAGACCGTTATTTTACCTCCTGTAAGGCGTTTTGTTATGATCGTTAGGCACTTATTTTTCCTTAATTATGACCTAAAAGAAGCTTTTAACTTCTGGGCTAAAAAAGACGAACCTTAGAAGCTAGGAGCTAAAAAGACACTATTCTAAGTACATTAAAATGTTTACCTTTACCTATTTTACCTCCCGTAAGGTAACCTGTTGTGAGCCCTGGGCACTTCTATTTTTTACAAGAGCATGGGCTGGATGATTCCTTATTGTTGCTCCGGAGCTCTGAAAGCTAAGCTTCTAAGCTCAGAGCTATAAAAAATCTATAATAAAACGCTACCTCCTATAAGGCGATCGGTTATGATCCCTGGGCACTTCTTCCTCATCCGGAAGCATGAGTTGAAAGGAACCCTCTTTTAGGTCGGGGGCTCCACAAATGGCATGCGTAGTATCACAGTAATAATCACATTTGCCGACAAAGCACAGGTTTTTGGCTGAAAAATATTCTAATGTTACATTTAATGTTATTTCCGGCACTCAAAATGTTGGTTTTTAATGTTTAGCGTTCGTTGTTGTGTTAAAATATTCATTTAACGTTTAGCGTTCGCTCCCGTATCAAAAATAGTCGCATTTAACATTCAGCGTTCACTCTTTTACGTCTAAACTAACGCATAATATCAATATCAACACGATATTACTTTATATTTTCACGTAGATCCAGCAGAAAATTGAATTGGGGACTACCGTACTACTTAGGGTTGTTGAAAATGAGAGAAAAGCTATTTAAAAACCACCAATGTTTGACAACTTAAATGAAAATAAAACCTGTACTCTAAGCAAGCCTGAGCATTTTTTAAATTTTGTAAAAAAAACATAACAAAAATAATTTAACTTGGAATTAATCAAAAGTCGCTCGAATCACTACCGAAAAATTCTCACTAAGTTATTTAGGCTTATGCTTAGGCTAAAGAAAATATTAGCAACGCCGAGAATTTGCTCCTATATTTCTTCGATGACCTATTTGTGTCCGTCAACCTGCCCTTTTTCTTGCTTTCTAACCATATTTATCCGGAAAAAAACATCAAATGTTTTTTAGCCTATGTTAAATTATAAATTTTATAATTGAACATAAGCTGAAACTTTGTTAAATTCCTTTCAGCTTGAAACGGTGTTTTTAAAAAAAGATTTATTTTACTTTTAAAGCATAATATACCACAGGCTGGTCTAACAATCAGCAATCATATTGCATCAAAATATGTCCGAAATTTACAATATCATTATATCATAACTTTGATTTATTTAACAGAAAAAATTTCGTCCTGACTTAATAAACCTTTAAGTGCGTTAGAAATTTGTTATAATTAAAATATTTTTGAAGATTTTTCAAATAATATGGACAATTAAATTAATTCCAGACAGTTTCGAGTCGTGCTGATAATCGGAAAAAGTTAACATTGGGTATTGGCTAATACTTTTGATATGCGAAAAATAATGTAATTATCTGAATACATTTGACCGATTATTATAGGAGCACTATCTCTTCTATAATTCTGAATGCTAAAAAAAACTACAGCCAATAGCCGAAGTTAAAGCTTTGCAATAATTAACATAATTATTTTTAAATTTAACAGTTAAAAATTAAAAATATGAAGAATCCGAAAAGTAAAAATTTCACGTACCGGGAGAAATGAAAAAAGTTTTGGCAAGAGACTTCTCTGCGTTGTATCGAAGTTCGGAGGACATATTCACAATTCTACCGACCACAGGCACTGCATGCCGTAAACCCAAAACCCTAAAATCATAAATGAACTTGTAATAAGAAGTTAGTTTACCATACAATAATTTCACTGTTTTTTGTTGTTATTACAAAGGAAACTGTTATAAATCTGCCTGTCATTCACATGCCTTTCTATGTAAAAGATGAGGACAATATTTTTTAAGCAACACTTTTAAGAACACGAAACGAACCCAACATTGGTTTTCCTACTTGAATTTGAGATTTAAATGAGATTTTATAATCTACATCTGGTAAATTCAATAATCGACATGCTGTAATCTTTAATGCTCCCTTAACGTTCGGAATAATGTCCAGCGAAACAAAACCGTAGTTCACGATAAAATATACCAAGCGTTCCACTTTTTACAACGACAATGTAACATACAACACTTTAAAACCCCAAAAACACGCATCACTTTAAAAAACTTTATTAAACCGACAAAAGAATCCCAGAATATTGAAAAAAGAAAAAAGAATATAGCAAAAAGCTAAAAACACTGTCATAAACATTATATTTGAGCGATTTCAATTTCAAGAAATAAAGGACCTGAGTTTAAAAACTGGACCTGTTCTATAAAACATCAAACCAATTAATATTAATTAATTTTCAAGCATTATAAGTGGGTTACTAACCAGCTTTTAACAAACAGCTCTTTAATATTAAAACTTTACCCCTTATCATTTTTAATAAAATATACATTTTTTAATAAAAATTAAATTATAATATACCTGTCTAAATGAAACGCTGCTATTTCAGCATGATGTCTTTCGAAATCAGAAAAATAAAAATGATTCGGGTCAGTTTCGTAGCCTCGTCCGAATCTATAAAAAACAAAAAAATAAAGAAAACATAAAAACCATACAATCCATAGCAATCCATGATTGACACGTTTAGTGGAAATAAAATATTTCAACTAGACTGCTTTTATAGAAGTCGTGTGCATTGAATTTTTTTCTCCATAAAACTAAATAATCTCTTATAAAAAAACAACTGTGTTAGTTAAGGTCGGTTCATACTTATGACAAAACGTCCTTTGGACAAAGTCCAGACTTTATCCAAAGGACAAACTCCAAAGGGAAAAATTCAAAGGGAAAAGTCCAAAAGAAAAAGTCCAAAGGACAAAATCCAAAGGACGACGTATTCGTATTTTTGTCCTTTGGACTTTTCCCTTTGGATTTTGTCCTTTGGACTTTGTCCAAAGGACAAATTCTAAGTAGCGTTCATACTTCGTCCAAAGGCAAAAGTCCAAAGGACGTTTTGGCTTATTCAAAGGACGTTTTGGCTTTTTGGAAGTTTTGTTATAAGTATGAACCGACCTTTAGTTATCATTGATGACACAGAGTTTAGAAAATCACTCAACGCAAAACTAATGGCTTTTATGTCCTTTCAATGTTGCATTGTACAATTTATAAAATAACTTGTAATTGTACAAAATTTGCTTCCATTTCCGAAATTTAATAGGAACGTCCGGGCCTGATAACCTTAAACCCAGTTTTCTATTCTCTCTTATAAATCTGCGCGTGCGGGAACTTTAGAACCGCAAGTAAGGATTTTGGAGTCGCTGGAAATGTTTGAGAACTTCGGACTGCGAACAATAGGAATTTGGAGCCTTTATAAAAAAAAATTGGTTTAGGCTAAGAATTAGACTTCGCTTAAACTTAGGTACAGGTTTTATCGATTTTTTTTAACTTCCTATTTAAGTTACTAACTTACAACTTAAAGATCCCCTCTTACGGCTTAAAGTTCCTTATTTTTTGCTCCAAGTTCCAGCTCTAAGTTCCCTAGGCTCCATCGACCTTAAATCCATCTATCAAGAAAATTAGCAATTTTTTTATGTTAAAAAACTTATGTGAAATTTTTATCGCGACTTTTTCTTAAATTATTGGCATCAATATATTTTTTTGGAGTTTCATTGTTGAAACCATCGCTTAGTACATATTTGTTTTTACTGATTAATGTGGTCACGAAATAAAAATTTAAACTGAAGTTTAAAATTAAATTTAACAGTCATTATCTACATTTACTGTTTGTGTCTATACCGTATATCTAAAAAGAAATTGTTACATAGTAACTTGTGTTTCAGGATGGTTTACGGCCAATTATATTGCGGCATTGATTATTTATAATTCACGACAAAACATATTTAAAAATAATGTACATCGTAAACGGCCAGTCCTTGATGTTTTAAAGTGAAAATTTGGTTTTGCACGTTCTTTACGACGTAAACCAATTCTAAAATTTAAACTTGATTTATTCTCGATTGTTCAAACACCAAAAACATATTTTCTTTACGCAACACAAAAAAAATTTTTTTAACCGTCGTCAGAATCTTCGCTAAACAGGATTTACTAGTATAAACTTGATTCGTTAGTGTATGACTAAAATTTTAATTTAAATAAACTTATCTGTAATTGTACAGATCCCATACGTGTAGCAATTATCAATTTGACTGATCGAAAAGTAAAATTCTAATGTAAAACATTCTTATAGGTACCTCAATTCACAAATTTTCACTCTATATCTTTATTGAGTATTTTCTAAATCTTCTCGAAAGTTATGAGCCCATTCAGCCCAAAATCTGCCTATTTTTGGTATGTACAATTGTGTTGAAGAAAAAAATAAAAAAAAGGTTATTTTTACATTGCTAAAAGTCCGAAGAAGCTAAAAATATTTTTAAAAAATAAAAATTTGTTGGTCACATGGACCAAAAAACATGGACAACAATTTTTTATTTGGCTTTAAAAGCTAATTTAAGCTTACTTTTGCTAATAATAGTTATCCTAAACCTAAGTGAAACCTAAAAATTAAGCTAAATTGTATTTTTACATATTTTTATTTGATTATGTAGTTTTGACGAATTTTTATTTTTTTCAAAATTGAAATTTTGCCAATTTTTAACTGGTTGTCATACAAAAATGGTAGACACAAGAAAAAATTGTGAACTATATTCAGAGTTACCAGACTCTGGGCAATCCTAAAAATGTATTTTTAAGTTATTTAAAAGCTAAATAAAAATTTTGCTTTAACAGTATAAATTGCACATACCAAAAATAGGCTATTTTTGGGCTTAAATGGGCTTATAACTTTTTATGGAAGAGTTTAATCGTAAAAATAACCTCAAAACTAATGTCTACGTGTCCGATTTGGGGTATACAAATGTTTTGTATGCGTATTTTACTTTTCGAAAGGTCAAATTGATAATTGGTACACATGGGACTTGTACCATTTGTAATAATTCAAAATTCTTTGTTCATTTATTCCAAAAAGGAACTAGCTTTCTCATAAACAAACAACAGTCAAATTATTATCTTTATTAAGTAATTTTAAATTGGTGAAATTTATTTCAATTTTCTATATTAAATTCTAGTAAACCATGTCTTTGATTTTTTTTCAGAATTTTGATGTCTGTATTTTATAAAATTGTATGACAATATTTATTGCAGATTTAGCTGTTTGTCAAAAATTAAATACTTCAATATAATAAATACTATAATGAATGGGTCTGGCCCGATTCGCTCCGCAAAATTCGCTCCGGGCCCCATTCGCTCCGAGCCCAATTCGCTCCGGGCCCAATTCGCTCTGGGCCCAATTCGCTCCAGGCCCAATTCGCTCCGGGCCCAATTTGTTCCGGAAATAATTTGCAAACGCATTTCCAACAAGCGTAAAAATTAATTATTATTACGTACGCTATGTAAACTAAACATATTTAGGCTTAGGTTTAGGTTTAGGTTCAGGCTTAGGCTTAGGCTTAGGTTCAGGCTTAGGCTTAGGCTTAGACTATTAAAAGTAAAATTTTGTTGATAATCAGAAATGCGTTTGCAAATTTTTTCCAGAGTGAATTGGGCCCGGAGCGAATTAGGCCCGGAGCGAATCGGGCCCGGAGCGAATTGGGCCCGGAGCGAATTGTGCGGAGCGAATTGGACCCAATTCATAATGAATACGCTTAAATGTAATTTTGATTAGTAGTTGAGATTTATGCCGCAGAATAATAAAAAATTAAGTACAGCAGTTAAGATTTTGAATTGTTAAATTTAATTCAGTTTACCATTACGATGACGATATCCAGAGTTATTGTTCAATGGTGTTTTTGATATTTAATCATACCAAGATTGAGCCGCTAATGATATGTTGCATGTACATGCTAAATTATATTTTTCATTTAATTCGTAATAATTATAAAATTACCTCATCGGTTTCATTATAGACTGTTTCCCGTTTTCATAAGTGATGATTAGTTTTACTTGAGTTCCTCCCTCCATTATTGCTAAATACAAACTGTTTAAATTCAACATAAAATAATTTGTAATAATAAATATTAATTTTATTAATTATAATAAAATAATACAAACAAATTATCAAATAATTCGTTTGTATGTATTTTATCTAAACACCTAAACAGTTTTGTAATTTTAAAATAAAGTAAATCTTTGCAGAAGTTTTAGTTTAATTGATTTTGATTGGGAGAATTTGGAGTCGAATTGCTGTTGTTGTTCATAAAGCTTAGAGTCTAAAGCTTGAAGCCTAAAATTTAAAATTGCTATAACTTAAGCCCACGTTTTCAGTTTGTTCCCAATTATGTTGTATTGCTCTCCATACGTTAAATTTTCACGGTTGCAAATACTCAAATTTTGTACATTTCTTTGTTAGTGTAGATACAATAATTATTATATTTGTGTTCCGATTAGTTATAATACGCTATTATTATTTGCAAATATAACTTCAAAAAAGTTTTAAAAATTATCTAGAGGCTCCTAGTTTCTTACTGACGGCTCCAAAATTTATGTATTTTTTCATTATATTTGAATTAAACCAGAAGCAATAAGCGATATCCTATAATAAACAAAGGAACTGTCGATAAAACATTTATTGAATACATTTAAAGCGTAACGTTTGTATTCTTACAAAAATCATTATCAGATCAATACAATACTAAAATAAGATTATATCATATCAATTTTTACATTAATAAAATATAAAATTTATATGCTATAATTTTTTAGTTTTTTATCGGTCTGATCATGATTGTTTGTAACAATCGAAACGTCACGTTTTAATTGTATTCAATAAATGTTTTATCGACACTTTTTTTGTTTATTAAAAAATGTCGCTTTCCGTCAACATAAAGCTTTCAATAAACTATAATTCAACCATTAAAACACCACGTACATTGCTAGTTGTTATGATTATTATGGTATAAACTTAATACGCAATTATTTTAATTACAATTCTTCGCATATTCCCGAATAGTCTAACACCAAGTACATTCGGCTATTTGTTTATTCGCAACGAATAGAGTAATATTTCAATACGTTTTCACAAGTTCTATTCGCTATTTGTGAAAACTGGCTTATCCGCGTGTCTAATCGACATGGTGGCGATACCATGTAGGAAAATTAGATTTGGTCATTTTTCATTAGCAGCAACATGTTTTCACGATTTCTATTCGTTATTTATAAAAACTGTCTTACTTATTTGTGAAAACTAAAAAAAGATTTGGCCATTTTTCATTTAAAATTAATAGATTAAAAATAGTTCTATACATTTCCCGATTTCCATTAGCTATTTAAAAAATACGTCTTACCCGCGTGTCTAATCGGCATGGTGGCGATATCATGCAGGAGGCTGCGAATTTGATTCCAGTCCCGGTAGAGATCGCAAGTTCCCATGTTGAAATAAAACTGATCGAAGGAATCTTGTATTGGCCATGTTTTTCTAAATAAAAGCATGTTTAAAATTGTGATGTTCCCCGGAAACGTTTTCCTGTTTAAAACACGCTTGTTTTTTTTCAAAAGTCAGAAATTTTTCGCAGAAGTTAAATGCAAGTTGCAATACTTTTTTTAAAATGATTTAACGTTTAATAATGTAACTCATAGAAGAAACTATATCAATAGCACATTGTTTTATTTTTTCAGTGTTGGCCGCTTACGCGCGTGGGTTTATTTTTTTCCTCGCAAAGTTTTTTTTTTGAAAACTGCGAAAAATAATTAATCGGCCTTTTTTCAATAAAAAATAAAAGAGCAATTTTTGGAAAAAAATGCAGCTTTAGGAAAAATATTGCATATTTGATTAATGGCGTCAAAACTATGTATTAATTGTGAAAACTGAAGTTTTTTTTAACCAATTTCAAATTCAAACTCGAAAACGCAAGAAAACAAGCAGGAAAACCAACGATACTTTAGCCTATTAGGTGATGCAATATCTCTATGATTATTAATACGCTTATAACCTCGAATTTTTGCAATAAAATTTACTTTGAATTTTTGTATGAGATATTGGTTAGCCATTTTTTTATTTGTTTTAAAACAAACTACATTTTTGGTTTAACAACACACCTTATTCAATAAGGTAAAAATAAAAAAAAGTTTAAATATTAATTATTTTATTTTAAAGTCCCCTTTAAAAGGTTGTTTATCTTAAATTTCTGGTTTGTTTTTGCTAGTGCTTAACTCGTAATCAAGAGCAAAGCAGATCAATAAATCACTCAAACTGCCTTTGTAAAAAAGCAGGTGTCTAAACAAAGAACCGCTAGATGCTTTCAAAGACAGAGTGGCCCCGGTTTTTTTTCTCAAGCCCAGAAGCTTTCGCGTGGCTAATAAAAAAGCGCTTTAACGAGCTAAGCGGCTGATGTTTTTTGCCGAATCTTTTTGTCGGCGATCTTCTGTTTCACGGTTTTCGCACCCGGAATTTCTAAACAAGCTCCAGGAAAAGCCCCCGGCTGAGCGTCTGGCTGGAGAAACTTCACGGTCGATAGGATTACGTTACAAAGTTTGTTGCATCTGTCGGGATTCTAATCCTCAAAAAGCTTCACAGTCAACAAGGATTACATTACAAACCTACCGCAAGCCGACAGAAAAACAATCAATAAAACAGTTATTAAATTGTCAATGTTTAAAAACTTAACTGTTAGAATCTCACTGAAAGGTTTAAAAAACACAGCTAATTATCTGATGGCCACGTTCTAAAATCGAAGAATATAACAGCTTAAAAATGTTTCCCGATTTCTGGGGGGAAGGCAAGGGTTAAACCACAAAAAACAGAAACGCACACACAAAAACAGCAACTCTGTAACAGAGCTTAATTGATTTAAGCAGAAAAGTCAAATCCAAGAAGCGGGAAAAACCCGCAAATAATCCACCTCCGGAGAGGAAAACACAACAAACAACAGGAGCAACAAAAGCAAACCCAAAAAAAAAAAAAACAAAACAAACCGCACACAACCAGACAACCCAACCCAACACAACCCACCTCAGCCCAACGGATCTTAGTTTTTGTTTTCAGATATCTGGACCCCCGCCATATTTTAAAGCTAATTTATCAAATAATTAAAAAAATTAAAAAGTTAAGGACCTCCGCAGTTTCAAATGTTTTTAATGGCGCGGGGAAGAAAATTTTCAATAGTGATGTTCCTACCTTTCAATATAACGCTCCGGAGCTTTGGTCATTTAAAGCGAAGGAAGCTTCGCCATTTAAATAAAAAGCTTTAGATATGTTTTAAATTTATCTATTTGGATTGTTACAGCTCTTTTAATGCTTTTTCAAGAATTTTAAAAAAATCATTATCTTTTTGGAAAGCATTACTTATTAAAATTATTTACTAAATTAAAGCTAAAATAAGGTGGGTTTTTAAAGCTCTAGGGATTGCTCCGAAGCTCGGTGCTACGGGAATTATCACTACTTTTTAAAACTTAACTAATTACGCACACTCTGGGTTACTAATCCTATTCTACAGTCTCGTCTAGAGCAGAAAACAAAACATTTTTTTTCAAAATATATACGCAGACGCCCAACGAAAAAAAAGCGTAAATCGGTTAACACATACTTGTACTTCTTTTGCCAAGTTTCGCCCAGGGTTTTGTCCGCTTTGCACTCCTCGTATTTAGTGTCCACGTTTTTCCATGGGGTCAGGTAGGTTTGGATCCATTGGGCGAGGTTGTCGTCGGTTTTACGGTCGGACGGGTCCGGCATCCACTTTTCCAAATCTCTCCTCGATTTCGGCACCTTTCGATAGCGTTGTGATAGTTAACAGAACTCAGAAAATGTATATATTACACCGTAAACACGATAACTTGAACCCGGAGTTTGTTTTTATTAATAAAATATTTTTTGTTAATTTTTTTTGCGCTCGTCCGCAAAAATTTTAAACATTTTTTGTACAGGAAATTATCCCATTTTCTTTGCACTCTTGTAGAAAAATCTCTGCGCCAGAAACCCAATGTTGCTTGCACCCAAGCCAAAAAAGCAGAAGTGAGTGTACAGTAAATCGCGAGTGCAACTTTTCCCATGCAATCCGAAATTTACTGCACAGCCGGACATTCTCCCGGTTTATATATCGATCGCTAACTGATCACAACGCTACCTTGTGATAGTCCTCCTGTCGCCAGGGCAAATTTGCCTCTCGTGAGTCGGACGTCTTCCGACTTAATTTTCTCGATTGAAACAATTCCGAGGCGAATTTTTCGACGACAGCCGCCGGGGCGGCGGCGCCGTCGACCGCGGTAGCGGCGGCGACATCTTCTCCTCGAATATCGGTGGGAAAGTCCATTCCAAATTTATCGACGAAACCGTCCGCGGGAGCGTTAACATCGACATTTTTCGGAAATTCGGCTTTGTTGTGGACCTAAAACAAAAATTATTTGTTTCTATGTTTTTTATATAAGTTTTTATTGGTGTTTAATTTCATTCTTGTTTGTCCAACATCAATAACGATGTTGGCAACCTTTACCGCTAGAGTGATCACCCATTCACATTTACGTACCCTTTACCGCCAGAGTTTTCACCCATTTACATTTACGTACCCTTTACCGCCAGAGTTTTCACCCATTTACATTTACGTACCCTTTACCGCTAGAGTGTATCTGCAGTGTTTACCCATTCCGAGGTCTTCATATAAATGATTTTTATGTTGCCTGATATTGATCTTACTATTAAACGTCGACATGGACAATTGTGTCTTTCCTGTCTATGTATTTACATGACAAAATAAATTTATTTATTTATTTATTTATTTATTTATGAACAGCATAGGTGTTCCTGCAAGGCCAGCGGTACAAACTCCACAAACAATAGAGCTGTATTTATCCACTAGTTTGCTAGATTGAAACCTGTCATGCGGTGCCGACGTACAACAACCACTTTCTAGCCATGCCAAGCTGGACTAATTTCCATGAGAGAAAAGATCCAGCAACCAGGTGGCGTGCTGCCCAAATGTCAGCACGGTCCTGGTGGCTCCGAAACGCCGGGGTTTATTCTCGAGCTTCGGAGATTGTTCTACAACTTTAAAGATTGTTCTAAATCTCCGGAAGTTATTCTGGACTGGAACTCCGGAGCTCATCGCTAGTACGTACCTTTCTTCGGAGCCATTCGGGGGGTCGCTCCGCCGGACTGAGGCCCAATCGACTGGAGGGGATGGCGAAGATCAGAAAAGAAATCCCGAATCCTCCGAGGATCAAATAGATTATCCTCTTCCCGTACACCCGCATCACTGAGACCATTCGCGGTTAAATTTCGCTCTCCCGGTCAGCTAATTCCTTTCATTTCAGAATCGACGCATTTTTTTTCGAAGCTAAAATAAAAATAAAAGTTAAACTATAAAGCTGATCGGTGTATTTTATTGCCGATTCTTAAAAAATTTGAAAAATCAAATCGCATACACAAAATATATACATTGTAAGATAAAATGCAATTAAAAATTTTGCTCAAACACATTTAATGCGCGTTTCAATTGGGTTAATTATAACATGATTATAAGCCAAACCCCAGTCAAATATTTTTGAAAGTACAAGCTATACGATCAGCAACATAACGTAAAAAAAATTGTAATATTATATTTGCTGTACTACAAAGCACTAGTTCGCTTTAAGAAAAACCCTCAAATTACATTTCAGCCAGTGAATTCAAAAAAAAAGAATTCACATGTAAATTTGTAACAAGATTTGTTGTATATTGTACTTAGCTTTATTTTTTGAATAAAAAACAAATTCATACTTTTTTGCGTGCGAAAAAAGTCAATTCCGGTGTAAATCATTTTGTATTGTTCAAAAAATCTGGACTGGGATAATATTTCTAGTAAGTAAATATCCGTAACATAAGGGGGCTAATTGAACGATATTTATCGATTTATACAAAATTTTTGACAAACTGTTCAACCTAGACCAAGACATATAAAAAAGATTTGTTTATCTATAAATCGGATATCCGCGGAACTAACTTCACGTCCACCAATCAGAGCGCGCAAATTCTGCAATGAAATACTCGTCATCATTACAGCATAATAAGTCAGAGTCATTTTAAAATACATGCGACTGTGACTTTTTCTTTAGTTAAAGAGGGTGCTGTTTATAATCTAAAAAGAGTCACAGTCACTGTCATATTTTATAAGAAATCCGACTTACTCTGTCGTAATAACGACAGAATATTAACGCTTTGTTGTGGAACTTTGCCAAAAATAGGCAAACCGATACGTAGTAAAAATATATATTTTCACGGGATTTACCCCAATATATGAATTGTAAGCCAAGCAGCTATGGCAAGATCTTTTTTTCAACGTTTCGAAGAAACAGCGGGCTTTTTTATCAAGGCTTTAATGTGCGTGAGTAAAAACATTAAGAAGCACGCTGTTACTTCGAAACGTTGAAAAAAAGATTTTGCTAGCTGCTTGGCTTAAAATTGGTTTATTGGGGCTAATCCCGTAAAAATATATATTTTATCAAATCATGGAACCCCGAGAACCAGTTAAATTATTAATACGTAGAAAGATATTTTGTCAAAAAAAAATTTCCACTATATTTAAGCTTCCACGACTAACACTACTTTTAACACTGAATTTAGCAAAACGTGAAACTTTCTGAAACTTATAAATCCCCTCCAAAATCCCTTAATTATTAAAGCACTTCCAATATTTAAGACGCAAGTCCATTTAAAAGATTAACAGTAAAAAGCTTTTTATTTAAATGAAAACATTGTGCGAAGTTCGTGTGCAGCCAGAATGTTTTAACACCTCCCTAAAAAACAACAACAACGTCTAACAAAATGAAACAAAAAAAGAAACAAAAAAGCTTCTAGTAATCAGTGGCTTTTAAAGATGTCTCCAAGATATGCAAAATCAATTAACGTATCAGTAAATTTAGGTTTAAAAAAGTATACATGGAACAGACTAGATTTTTTTTATCACGGAGGGGATTCTTAAATAAAAGTGACTTAAGTGAATCTAATTCACTTTGTTTGATGAAAAAAAGAAAACAAGTTTAGAACCGCAAAAAATTGGAAGTCAACATAACTACATAACATAATAGAAATAGTTTTTTTCACAGGCGGAGGTCCAATGCAATTGTATAAATAATTCAAAACGCAAAATCTGTCTAAAATAGAAAGAAATCTTTCCCGGGTTTTGGAACAAAGCAATCAGTGATAGACTCTTTTTTACGCTTTTTCCACGTCGCTTCATAATGAACTGTTGCGCACAACATAGAACAAATAATCAACGCCCGTTATTCACTTTGTCCCAGCATCTAGTACTCAAACTTTCCTACTAGATTTAATTATTAAGCGTTTATAGCGTATAAAGGGGAGTCCCTGCAGCGGAAGCAATACCGAAAAAGAATAAGGTGTTATAAATCTCAATATCGTGCTTATAAAATATTATGCATTTTTAATTAGATAAGTCTGGGCGATTTTTCAGAGTGACAACCCTGCGTAGCTTGTGCGTTTTCCCCGTCAGAAAGTGAACCCTACCAACCAATAGCAATGCGCCTGTGCGACCCACCTACTTGTCTAGCACGCAAGTTTTACCGCGTCTAGCACGCAAGGAGAAAGCGCGTTTGACGGGTCCAATTGAGGCGAAAAATCTTGGCGATCTTGTGGGATCTTGAGGCCTGAGGCGCCGTAATTAGCGCCATGCTGACGTCCAATTTTACTGCGTTCTTAACCCTTTCTAAGCGTCTCAGAATATGAAATGAAACTCGTGTGTTGGTTCTCAGAGAGCTGGCCGTAAAATAGACGGGAAGATTTAAAAAGTTTAGTTTTGAATGGAACTGACGCGTTCACATTCCGTGTTTAAGACAATTTTATATATATTTTAACAGCAAAGGTACATCATAAATTTTTTTAGTTTGTAGCATCTAACGTAAAATTTTACTAAACAAAATTTATTTAAACTTATTTTGTTGCCTATATTAAAAGAAATAATCCTTTTATTTCTAATTATATTTGACTATTTTTAAAATAACATAGCCGACTTCATGTTTAGCTAAAAAGCCACAGCTAATCACGCTCTTTATTAATTAAAAAAACAAACACAAAATTTTAATCTTTTAAATTCGCATGTCTTAAAAAACATTTTAAAAAAACGCGATGCTGTACAGTCGAAATGAAAACCTTCAGAAAACACTATTGCGCATTTAACTTGATAGAAACCGACTTGTATTTAACACATGAGAAATATAAAATTCAGTTTTTTTGGGTCATTTTATTGTTAAAAGTGATTGGTTTATTTAGTCGCGTTTCTGCGTGCCGCTATAAACAATCAAAGTATGGAAATTCAAGGCGGGGGAAATATTAATGTTAAATTGAAAGGTGTATTTATCTTAATAACAACCATGTTTTCTAGTTGTTTTAAATTTAACTTTCATTTTCATTCACTCAATTATTTAACATACGATTAACGATATACCCTTATTCAAAACCTTATAAAAATATCGCGCCCCAATTACAATAATCCTAAAAATATAATAAAAATATGGTATTTTAAAAAAAATAGTCTTTCTGGGCATATAAATCAAACAATAGTTTATCGTTATTCATTTAAAATTTATTAAAAATCAAAGTTTTGGCATTTAATCAAGCAGATAATTTCTATAAAGTTTTCCACCATTAAGGTATATTTTTAAACAATGTTTAGTGAATATTCTATAAATTTCCATGTATTCTTTAAATAAATAATAAAAGTTTTAAACACGTATAATTACAAAAAAAACATAATAGGTTCTTGAGTGTAATACCATAACAGTATTAAAAAATTTGTAAAATCTGAGAAACACAATTAAAATTAGATTAATTTAAAATTAAATTTTTAAAATTAATTTAAAATTTTAGCTAAAAAACGTGTCTCAAACAAAATTTTCCATTAAGGGCAACGCTCCAAAGCTTCCACCGCTTGAGCCACAGCCCTGAATTATAATATTTGACGAATAGTGACTTATTTGAATTCTGCAAAGAATTTAATTTTTGGGCGACAACACGATACTTTTCTAGCTTAATAAAATTATTTCTGTAAGAATTTCTTTTTGTTGGATGCGTCTGGGAGGCCTCCATAAATACGTCATTCAAAAACAATTTGAGTGAAACAAATCTGATAATATAATATATCATAATCATATAATATATAATATAATATATTATGATCATATAATGTATAATGTAATTTAAAAGGTTAACATCGCAAATAAATATAAATCAAGTTGGTTAATAGCGAATGAATTTTAAAGAATTTTTGCAAAATGTAAAATTAGATCTAAAATAAATCCACATTTAGTTATTTTTGTTCAACCTAAATTATGTAAGTCTGAATAATTATAACTAATACGGAAGCAAACACTTTTTATTTAAGATGTTCCTGGAGACTCGAAAAGCCTCGAGCCTTCTCGGAACTCTGGAGTAACCCTGCAGCTCCGTTTTATTTTTGTACTAATTCTATGAATAATAAAGCAATTCCATAAATTATTTTTTTAATTTTTTTTATAAACTAAATTTCTTTTCAAGACTTAGAAATAATGCAGATAGAATAACTTAACTCAACTTTTGCTTAACTATGCTTAAAATTGCTTAATTAAATAGTAGAGCTCCGGAGTTCCCTTGGCGTCAAATGGCCGGAGCTCTCGAGCATGATATTGGAGCGTTATTTTTGTTATTTTTTTGTTATTGACATATGTTTGCAATATTTGGCTGAATTCCAACAATCTTAGTTGTAATATGACGATAACAGTGCATCTTACCTAACTTCAAAAAATTTAAGATCTTATTTTTTACATTTAGAACTAAAACACGATACATATTTTAATGCAAAACTTTTAAAAGCTT
>JASAMX010005701.1:0-10317 GCA_030248175.1 Microlaimidae sp. YZB2_3
TGTGAGCGAATTGTCCCGGGAGCGAATTGTCCGGGAGCGAATCTTCCCGGGAGCGAATTGTTTGGGAGCGAATTGGCGGGAGCGAATTGTCCCCAATTCCCGGAAAGAATATTTTCGGCATAATATCTTCCGAAATAAATATGTTTTTTTTATTTAAGCAGTAAACTAAAGGAATTTCAATAGTTTTAAGCTTTTTTTAGATTTTTATCTTGATTTGTAGGTTTCGCTTAGGCTTAGGAAAAATAATGGTTTTTTGTCTTAAATTTTTATTGCAACATTTTCTAAAATAAAATATCTTTGATATTTATCATAACAAATGTTCCAATTTAAAAACCAAAAACCGTGAATCTTAACCCTTAACCATGCCTTATATTCACATGAAAAATCTTTTATCAAACAAATCAAAGCACGAATCTAAACCATGTTTTTGCTCAAGATTAGAAGTTTATCAATAATTGGAAGTTAATAAGTTTCTTTTCCCGCCAAATCCTTATTCTTGTCATCTTCTGTATATACAATCAATAGAAAACCAGAAGCATATTTATCCCGCATAATGATTACCACATTGCATAATTAGCTCCATTTGTTATGTAAATGTTTTAATATTACTTGTATGTTGTTTTACTATTTATTGTTTGCAAACGCATTTTTCATTTCGGATCTAAAGTCCCTGCTGCGGCTCTAAAGTCCCTAGGTCCGGCTCTAAAGTCCCGGCTCTAAAGTCCCTCGGCTCTAAAGTCCCCAAACCTTCATGTATAAACCGAGATCCAGTGCAAGGTGCCTATTGATTCGCGCGCACTTGTGTAAAAGTAACGTAGGGGAACGGCATAATAAGGGTGTCATTAAAATGGGAGGCTAATTATAAAGGCTTAATTATTCTGGATTAATTTTTTATATAGGAGTTGCACATTTTTTTCGGTATATGAAATATTTTTGGTATTACTATCTTCGATGAATCCTGAAGTCTTAAGTTATAATTGATGCGCAGCGCCTATCACTATACATAAAAGTTTATGGATCACCTATAAATTTGGTGTAGTAAAAATTTTTTACCGCTCGCTCATATGACGAGACAAGAGCCACCTAACATAAATATCTTTTTTTGAAAATAATTTTATTGAATGTTGGAACTGATAATTGAGGCAATTATGCATTAAAATTCATTTTTGTGTTGGCTGCCTAATTAACATACCCCAATAAGAACTATAACCCGATTCAATGCATTCTTACATTGGGCTGAATTGTTTTGAAATGAAGAACTGTTTTCGTTCACTTCTTGAAAGAAAATTGAATTAAAATGATTGCAAACACTATTCGTACTTTTACCATGTAGAAAAGAAATAATGTATTTTTTGTTTTTTTTCGGTAGAAATATTTTTCTTTTTTTAACCAAACACAAAATGTATAACCTATATGGTTTATAGAATAATAATGCTACATAGTAAAACAAAATATAGAATTAATTTCTAAACACAAACAGAAAATTTGTCATAAAAACATTTTTACTCAATTATTCTCAAAAAACCAGTGTAAAGCAAAATATTTTTGTAATTTTAATTTTGAGCATCGTTTTCAGTTATTTTAAAGAACATTTGTATATAAATTTCTAAATAGTCGGTTTAATGTAATTTAATTTTGATACGTTTAAATTTCGTTGCGGGACACCTGACCCAACGATTAACTGATATGTCAGATACGTTAATATTTTGAAATTTAATTTCTTACAATCTTGTTTGTAATTTTTTAGAATTTGTACGTGATTAAATATTTTTTAAAAAATATTTTGCTTTTATTTGTGCAAATCCCTTTAAACACTTTATTGATATAGAAAGAAAAAGGTCTGTCTTTTTTTTCTTTTCGTTATTGATTTTTTATTTTGAAAAAATAAATATTTGTAACGAGATTCTCGGCGAGTTGTGCATTAAGTGTCCATTATTTTTGAGTGAATTTAGCAAAGAAAAACAACAAGAAAAATTAGTCATTTGTTTTAGTTTACAAGCAAAAAATGGCTACCGTTAGGTCTAATAAAACCTTGTGTTTTACCAATTGAAAAAAGAATATAACCTTGAATGTTAAATTTTGTTTACAAAGTGTTTTATTTTATCGGAGTTTAAATACATTTTATCTCAGGAGAATTATTTACACAGGAAAAAACCAACAATTCTAAAAGCTATTTCAATAAGCGTTTATATCACGATAGTTTTAAATAATTTGACGTTCCGGTAAAGACAGAGTGCTTCATTTGGGAAAACAGGTTTTTACCTGCGTCCTTCGCAAATTTTGCCCGTCTCCCACATCGTTTTATTCTCAGGTCACCTGCTTCCAACTTGCTTTCCAGGTTTCTCCTAACCTAGATTTGCTTCAATGTAGGAGGTAAGACTACCTGCCTCCAAAGCAGTGTTACCGACCTCCTACCTGCCTCCAAAGCAGTTTTACTTGCTCCTCCACCTTACTCCTAGCTACCTGCAAAATATAGTTTTACCTGCCTCCAGTGTTCCGGAGGCCAGTTTAAAAGCTGTTCTTACGAGAATAAATAAAGTGATTGTTTATACCGCGGTAAATTTGCAGATGATATAAAGTTGTTTGTAAAATCTTCATCTAAAGATTACCACATTCAAACCTTGAGACTTCAGCAAGATTTAGATAGAATACACAGCTGGTCACAAGACTGGCAATTGCAGTTATCTAATCACAAATGTGAAGTTCTTCATATTCGAAATCATAGCAAAGAGTTAATTTGTAAATATAAGCTTGGTAATAACCTACTTGCAACTACAGAATTGGTGCGTGACCTGGGTGTTTATATATCCCATGATATGAAATTCTCTAAACACTGTGAAATCACAGCAAAAAAAAGCTATGAGAGTGACATCACTAATTTTTAGAACATTCAATTCAAACTCTAGAAATAATTTTCTCAGAGCATATAAGTCCTATGTTAGACCAATTCTGGAGTATGCTAGTGCAGTTTGAAACCCATATTTACAAAAGGATATAAACATTTTGGAAAAAGTGCAACAAAATTTTACTAGACGTTTGTTTTATAAATGCAAGTTGTTACCTGTTGGTTATGAACAAAGACTGAATTACCTAGGTTTAGAAAGATTAAAACATCGAAGAGACGAAATTGATTTATATGAGTGCTATAAAATTATACATTGCTTAAACAATTTGCAAGCCAATGATTTTTTTAAGTTTAACTTGCAGCCCACCCGTGGTCATCCATTTAAATTGACAATGGAAGACTGCCGAATTAATGCAAGGAAATTTTCTTTTGCAAATAGGGTGGTTACACCTTGGAACAATCTACTCCCATCTCAAGTAACTGTCGATTCTTTGGATGCATTCAAGAAAAGTTTTGAAACTGACTTAAATAAGCGCTCTTTTTTGAGCCTTTCAAGTCATATCAGATAGCTATGTTCAGTGATAATTAGTTACAATTGTAATTCATATTGGCGGTAATTAAGTCGCAGATTTGATGTTGTTGATGAAAAAAAAAATGAAAAAAAATAGAAAAAGAGAAAAAAAAGAAAAAAAATACAATGATATGATGAAAACAGTATGAATTAAACTATGCATAGACTATGCTTAGTATAATTCTGTTATCTGATCATTAATAATAAATAAATAATAAATCCTTCATTCCGACTTTCTTCAAACAACTCCGCAATATTTTTTTAAGAAAGGGCGGGCCACACCTAAGATGTCCCGCAAACCATTTTTAACTTACAATTAAAAAAAATAATTTTGTTATGATAGGATATTTTTTAGAAATGACCCTCAGCAAGATTTGTACCCGTTTCTCTACATACCAAAAGGAAAAATAAAACTTGAAAAGACGAATTTTTTAACCGTTGGTTATTTAAAAAATTCAAAAATAAAAAAAATTTTATTTATTAAACCAAAATTTATAGACTTTTCACGAAGAATTTGAGGAATCAGTATATAGGATGGCGGTATGTATATGTGTAAGATACTGGTATGGCACACACATCGATGTGTCTTATCGCCTCCCTTGTGTATATCAAACTTCAAAAAAGTATAAGTATTATTAAAAGAGATCTTTCTTCTTTTCTTGTCCCGACGTGTATAGCCGGCGGTTAATTTTTATATTTCCTATACTTTGTTTATTGAAAAATTTTAGTGAAAGGTGTCTATAGCCAAGTCAGAGACGACCATGGAAGTTACAAAATAAATTCCTGTATCGGCGGAATTTTTTCTTAACTTTGGCTGTTCAGACTTTTCAACGCCTTGTTGTTTTCGATACTGCATTTATAATTTTGAGTTTCGTCTTAAGTGCACGAAATCCTTGTTTACTCTTGTACAAACAAAAATAGGTGAACGTGCAACTGATTAGACGCCCAGTGATCTAATTTTTTTACGCGGTTTTCCAACCAAAGAATTAACGTTGTCAACAGTAGCAAGGAGATTTTCCAGGCCTAAATCTCACTTACGTTAGATTCAAGGATTAAGATTTTTTTGATGGATATACGTTAAAAATAAAGCTAGTCTTCCAGGCTGAAATTAAGGGCGTAACCGCTCTCCGCCAGGAAGAAATAAACAATAAACCGCGAGCGAGAAAAATTTTAAAAAAAGTTTTCAGCGGTTATGTAACCAATTATTATTTAGTTGCGTCATGTGTTTCTTTGTACGTAATATTTTTCCAAATACGAGTGGTTACTTTACCACTCATCTATTTTCACCCTGATAGAATTTATCTTTAGGTTTATAATTCGTACAGGGGACAAAACTCATAGGTTCAATTTTAAACAATTTTGAGTTTTTTATTATTTGTAATTTTTTAGCATAACATTTTTATCATTTTTTTAATTTAAAACTAAAATTTTAGATCACCTAACATTGAAGTATTGAATTTTGTACTTTGGACACTCTGCACAAAGTATGAACCGGGTTATATTTATCAAAAGTTTAACATGTACTATATATTTAATATATCTTTATTTATTAATGTGTTATTTATTAATATTATTCAAATGACAAATGTGTAACTGCTATTTTTACTTAGCATAAATGTGATTGTAAATTTTATTAATATTTTAAGAAACGATAGACATAGTGCTTAGTAATTTAGAAATTATACACAACCAATATCACGTGCTAATGACTTATAAATTGACTATTTAAAAAAATATCACTAAATACTCAAAAAGCTATGGAAATAGAAAAAAATGAACAATTATAGATACCGTGCTTGAAATTTTTTAATAAACATAAAATATAGGGCATACAAACCTGTGCACGGTGTGGAAATTCCTCCCCCGTTTTATTGCCCCCCCGTTCAAAAATAAAAAAAAGTACCCAAAAATTATGGCGCCATTTTTGAGTTTTGACCTATATGACGCCATCATCGCAAAATTTTTCCAGTTTTTAGCCCATTTCAATGCATTTTAAGCTATTTTAGACCTATTCTTAATCAAATTTCGCTTTTTTTGCTTCTTTTTCTTTTTTTCCTCCTTTTTCTCTCTGTCTCTCCTGTTTGCCCCCCCAAACAAAACCCCCCGGGGGCAATGCCCAGGTCTGAGACATATGACACAATGAAACAAAAGCGTTTTACGGCATCGCTCCAGCCATTGGCTCATTGCAGTATTCTATACTTTGTTTATTTAAAAAAATCTAGTAAAAGGTGTCTATATTTTAAATAAAAGCTCGAAGCTAAACCGCAGGTCGTAAAAATAACTTTGATTAAAGCCATCGCCCAGTAGTAATACTACGTTATCTTCCAGTTAAGAATGACTGATAAAAGTTAACAACCGGCTAATGTATTCTATGTTAACCTAAAAAAGGGTTGTTGTTGGGCCCACTTATAGGTTGTTGTTGTTGAATAAAATGAAACTTATAGGCAAGATTTTTAGCCTTACAAATTATGAAAAATTTTGTTGAATTAGTTTATGAGGTAAAATCTCCCCTCTATGTAAGTTGTTATTGCGGCAAAATAAAAGCTTATCAACATCACTAATCTCACTAACCCAGAAAAGCGAATATTTTACATTCAGAAATTTAAGGCCGAAATAAATCGAGCTTTCCTAATGAAACACAATTTGCTCTTTTTTAGCTTGATAGCTGAAGAATAGACTACTTGACCATGTGCTCTCCAGCTTTCTCAATACTTTAACGACTGACGTGCTACGTTGCGCCATACCGCTGACTTTTTTATAACTCGAATTTATAGGGCGTCGTATTTCTAAAGTATCAACACAATGAGAATTGTTAAAAATTCAAATTCAACGTAATTAAAGCTTAATCTTCTAACTACATAATGTAAACAATTATAATAAAAACTGGTTACAAATAAAAAATGCCAAATTAAGAAACATGTTAATGTAAGAAATAGATAAAACAAAAATTTAAAATAGGTTCACTCAGTGCACGGGAGCATCATTTGAACAAGTAAAACTTTTGTGTCGCTTAAAATTGCGGTAGAGTCAAATTTTTTGTCCTCGATTTCGACTATTTCCTCTATAAAATATTACGCTGTACCCCAAAACTTCAAACTTTTTATCGTCGAAATATTTTTAACGGCAAAATAGCCAAAATAGGGTTTTTTATCTTCTTATAAAATTTTGTAGTTGAAAAATGTCTCCTCATTCGCTAAACTCATTTCAAATTTAATTTATTTGCTTAATAAAATTTGGTTAGGGTATCGAGCTATTAGACATAACATTATCAAATATGGGTTAGAGCGTATTCTTTCAGGATCTGTAAAAATCCGTTTTGCGATACGAATTTATTGCTTGTCTAGAGGAACGGTTTTTTTTGTTTACTGAAAAAAGTTTTATCTCAGTTTTTTATATAAAAAAACAAAGTTGATAAGTAAAACGGGTAAAAAGTGCTTCTACACTTTTATCAAGAATTATTAAAATATTAGATTTTTTATTAACAATATTAACAAAACCCGTATATCAAAAGGCTTCATACTGATCAAATTACAAAAATAAAACTAAAAGTTCTAAATATAAGATAATTATTATGCAAACTAAGTGTAGTTTACGGCTAACTGCAGTATAAAAATATTAAATATTTTATATTAAATAAATAATATATTAAATGAGTGAGTGCACAGATCAAACCACTCGGTGAAGTTGGTCTTCAGTTTTGCTATAGTGTAGTGAGCCATCCTTTTTGCTGTAGTTGTTTGCAACCGACCAAAATTTTTTTCAATTTCGGCCTAGACCGTCTGGCAAACTCTTAGCCTTGCTAATCATCCACTTATTCCATTCCCAAAGAAGATTGGCAACACACAGGGTTTTTCCAAAAGTCCTTTGGTTCCACATCTGTGTTAATTTTTGTGGATGTGAAGAGGTGCGGTGTTGTGTAAGTTTGTGTTTTGCATAGCGAGCAGTTTGGAGAAGAGTATTGTCTTGGGTTCGTTTTATGTAGGCAGGAATAAAAAAAAGAGATTTCCTCGCACTGAATTCGGCGTGGGGTCTCCTGCCTGACTCCAGAATGGATTTAAACTCTAGACTCAGTATAGGCACTGTTAACACTTCCTGCGCCAGAAGTACGTAACATAACCTGAGCTTCTTCACTTGTGTCGATCGATATTGGCATATTAGAACCTTCGCTTTGAGTATTTGGCACTACGTTGCTTGAAATATTACCACTTAGTACATCAGCGGTTTCATCAGCACCTGCTTTTGTTGTTTCCACCATAGTACTTGCAATTGAATTCTGCAATGCAGGTTGTTCATTCTGTGCAATAGAAGAATGAGTGGCTAGCGGTTTGTTGTCTACGCATGGTGCACCGTTGGGCGACGCAGGCACAGAACATTCTTGCCCTTTTAATAAGTGATTTCTAGAGTATAAAACGTCATCAGTATCCGAAGGATTAGTGGTCACAACAGAGACATTGTTTGCTTCGGTGGACCGAGTTTCTCTTCGGGGTAGTGAAGCATTGTTCTGATCGGAAATAACCTCTTCCATTTTTTCCTCTTCATCGTCAAGAGCCAGGGTTTCGTTGACGTGGGAGGGTGAAGGATCAGGTTGCTCGTTTTCCTCTTTGTCGTCTTGTTGAATGGCTAAATTGTGCGGAGTACGACTGTGCACTTTCTCTTTGGCCCATTGGAATATACCCTTAAGAGGCCCTCTGGCATTGGTCCTCCGGTGTTGGGCACCGCCTGTGGACGCGGAGTCTCGGCGAACCGTCCCCTCAGGTGATGCTGTTGCGCTGCTACTGGGCAATGAAACGGCGGAGGAGAGGTTGTTTTCTCTCAGAGTAGAGGCATCGGAATCGGAAGAAGTAACGCTGAGGTCATCTGATGTTACAGGGGTGGGTCTTCGGCTCGATTCCCCGAGACGCTGAATGGCAGAAGGCACAGGGGCGTTTAACTGTGCAGGGATTTCGGGAACAGCCCGGATTCCCAACGAAGAAATTACATTAGATGGACCGGCCTACAAGGAATTATTTATATCAGTCATTATATTTATATAATATTAATTATATCTTTCGTTATATTAATTATAATTATAATTATATGTTATAATATGTAATGATGATTTTTAGTCCCCATGTACATTCACCTAGAGTTTTTAATAAAAAAACAGGTGTTTTGTTTAATTTTTTTGACCTTCTACAGAAATAAAATAACATAAAAATTAGTCCTCTTTCATAAAATTAAAAATAGGTCTTTTTTCGAATTCAACAAACGCGAAATAAAATACATTAAATAACCAGTTC
Organism: Microlaimidae sp. YZB2_3; assembly: GCA_030248175.1. Classification (NCBI taxonomy): domain Eukaryota; kingdom Metazoa; phylum Nematoda; class Chromadorea; order Desmodorida; family Microlaimidae; species Microlaimidae sp. YZB2_3. The sequence continues at coordinate 8,696 of JASAMX010005701.1, forward strand.
CGAGGAATTAAACTTGTTAAAAATAAGCAAAGCCAAAGAATATTGTCTCCTCGCTTATTCATTCAAAAACATACCAGACCTTACAAAACTATTAATCATAAATACAAGCGTAAAAAGCATAGATAACAACACCTAAAAGTGTCATTTTCAATTTCAGTTTAGCAATGATCAGCCGACCTAAGCAGTGGCAATTCAAGTAAATCATTCTTACAATGCAGTAAATGCGCTGTTTTCACTTGGTATAATAAAGTATTGTGTTGTGCATTTTGTGTTTTTAAAAAAGTTAAAAAAATATCGATTGATCGAATTGATGTTAATCTTACCTCATCCCGAGAGAAGGCATTGTTATCAAAGGCTGGGGCGGCTGCCTGAAGCCCAGCCCCTACAGTATTGTGCCCGCGCCGCGGTGGAACGGATGAATGTTTTAGGGCATCGTCATAGGTGGGCGGTGCCTCGTACATTTGCACCTAAATTTTATTAAATTTAGGTTAAATAGCGATTTTGGGTGGAGGTTTTTACCTTGCACTCTACTGATGGTGCATGGTATGGGCGTAGCCAGGGGGGTCTAAACCCCCCTTTTGGGCCGGCAAAGGGAAAAATTTGGGGTTAGACCTCCTTTTTGGGTCACCAAGGATAAAAATTTGGGGTCTAGAATGGCCATTTTTTAAGAAGTTTCTCGCGCTTGGCTCCGCTCAGTGCTCTATTAATTATATAGTCTCCACTTCCAAATTTGTGCTGCTTTGCTTTGTAATCTTAGTTTGACCGCGCTGGACCCACCCCATTCTTAATGTTTTAATTGGTCCTCACTTCCAAATTTGTATTACTTTGTTTTGTAATCTTGATACGACCACACTGGACCTCCCCCTTTAGATTGTTATATAGTGGGATTAAAAATTCAAAGGTTAGGAGAAGTAATTTTAAAAACATTTTCTCGCACTTTGCATTGCTCAACTGTAATTCAATCAAATGTACTCATTTTTCAATTGTTAATGTTTTTGAAATAAAAAATTTTAAATGTCAAATTGTTTGTAAAAAAGTTTTTCTTTTTTTTGATAGACTTATTTTTATTAAAAAATAAGAAATTAATGAAGTATGTGATTGTGACATAATCATGGTAATAAACACTCCGCGCGAAGCGCGGTAAATTTTTTTAGCCTTTTCATAACGTTTAAGATTTGGACCCCCCTCTTTTCGAAAATTTTGTTCAGGGCTGGAACCCCCTTTTCGAAACCCTGACTACGACCATGGAGCATGGTGAAATTACTATTTAAAAAGTTCAAAATATTTAATAAGAATAATGTAGTGGAATTTACCTTCTTCTGCGTAATTTTTATTTGCATTGCATTTAAATTGCAGAAATTTTATAGTAATTAATTAGGTAATAAATCATCGGTTAGAAAAAACGGGTAGATTTTGCTCTCTTGCCCCTCCCACCAAACTCCAAAATAAAAGAATTAAGAATTTGAATTCAAAACTGTTTCATAAATCACAAAATACTGCGGTAAATCCTCTTACAAAAAAGCTGACCTGGAAACACTGGTATTCATAAAAAAACGAGTTCATTCGACTAGGGTGGTTTGGTTTGGAAACTCAGTAAGCAATACGTAAATGAACCAAGAACA
>JASAMX010005703.1:0-33542 GCA_030248175.1 Microlaimidae sp. YZB2_3
TGTACACATACTTGGTCAGTTTTAGTATCAAAATAGGAAAATTTAAATGGATCTAATAAATATCTTTATAAATACACTATAGTGTACAAAAAACTAACCTGCTATGCTCATTTATTTTTTAAATTCATTATGGTTAAAGGAAATAGGTTGATTTATATAAAATTAAATAAAATTAATAAAAATTAATAATAGAACGATCTTTGGGTCACATGATTATTTTTCAAAAAAAATCACTAAAAATCTAGTTAAATTATTTTAAATTTTACATGATCTTTACGAAAAAATAACTAGAAAATCATTAATTTCATACCAAGTCAAATGCACGATTGATGGTAGCAATGTAATCATTGGTTCTAAGAAAAAAATCTTAAGGAAAATCTTTGTGTGAATTATGGCAAAATATTTTCAGCAAGAAATTGGATTGTTGAATTTTTAGATCCATGCAATCAGTTATTGTTTACTAAATCAGAAAACCAATACAAAAACAAGAAGCATAAACGAAATAGTGAAATGAGCTTTTTCATTAAAAATTGGCGAGATATCGTGTGAAATACATTATTTTCGCAAAAATTGTAGCAGCCGTCTCTTATATTTTAAAAACAATCCATAATTGATTTAAATAAATATTAAATAATAAATATAAAAAAATGAAAAAACTTTTAGAAGCAGCTTTTTTCCAAACAAAATATGTTTTATAAAAATTATGTTTATTAGAAGTAATGACAGCAAATGCTTCTTACAATTTTCACCAAAAAATGGCTTTTATCCAAGAGGAGCAAGCGAATTGTACAGAAAACGAATTGTACAGTAAAGTAAGTTTTATAAGAATTAACTTTATGAAAAATCCGGGGAAGGAATTGGGCAGGGAGCGAATTGTCCAGGGAGCGAATTGTTTCTAATAAAGTACGTTGGATAAGATTTGCGTTTATAAAAACTCCCGGGAGCGAATTGTCCAAGAAGCGAGTAATATCCTTCCTACGATTACTTTTCAGAGAAATTGGTTTATTTCAGGGAGCGAATTGATGATGCTGATAAATAATAGATGTTTATTGTAACGACTCATTTTCAATTTTTTATTTTCTACAAAACTGATGAAAAAAAATTCTAGTATGTTTACATATTTTAAGTATTAGATTTTACAAGTGTATTTCCAAAATGTATTGATTACATAATTATCAAACACAAGCAAAGCTGTATCAAACATTTTAAAAATTAACAAACATATGATATAGTAAGGTGTTTCCTTCGTGTGACATGCGTGAAACAGTAGTTATATAAACATTATTCTTGACTAACAACGACAGGTTAACCTATTAATCATATAAGTACTTTTGCAAAGTTTTCGCGCTGGAATTTTTATTGGCCAATAATTAATCCTATACTGCGCAAGTAGAGCAGCAAAATCACAGAAAGTCTACTAGATTGGTTGAAATAAGCTTTTGTAATATTACATATTTGTACTTCTCACATTGAGAAAAAAATTGGAAAGCAAAAAAATTGAACTAAATAAAAATGCTTTCAGGTAGCGTCAAATCAAATAACAAAAAATTTTTGCCAAATCATTTCAAAAATTTTATTTCGAAATAACTTGGCATATTCCAAACGGCTTTAAATTTCTGATAATACTTTAAAACTGTAAATTTTAATTAATTCGGTCTGACGAGAAAATAAGGAGGTTTTGATTTTGAAGAACCGCCAAAATATTATATTTTTTTGACTTTTCACGTTGGAAAAAACTTAAAACGAAAGAAAAAAATTTGGACTAAACCGAAATGTTATCAGGTAGCGTCAAATCAAATAACAAAAGTTTTTTGCCAAATCACTTCGAAAATTTTATTTTGAAATAACTTGGCATATTCCAAACGGCCTTAAATTTCTGATATTAGTTGGAAACTGCAAATTTTAATTAATTCGGCCAATAAATAAAGAATTTTTGATTTTGAAGAACCGCCACACTGTCCATTTATAACTATTTGGAATAGCAAAAACATTACTGAAACTGAAAAAGTCCTCCTAAAGGTGAAAATTATGAACTGTTTGTTTAATTTTTGTTTAAATTTATATTATTATTTTTTTAATTTTACTTAATTTTTCATTCATTCACCGTAATTCATTCTTGTTTATAGTATTAAAGTTAAAATCCTTCAGGCTGAAATTAAGGGCGTCACCACTCGCCGTCAGAAAGAAATAAAGAATGAATGCGCCAGAATAAAAATAATAAAAAAAGTTGTCAGAGATGATGTCACCAATTATTATCGAATTACGTCAGGTGTTTCTCTCCACGTGATATTTTTTCGAAGAACGAGTGGTTACTTTACCACCTAGTTATTTTCACCCTGATAGAATTAATCTTTAGTTTTATAATTGTTGAAATAAAAAAATAAAATTAACATTATTACAAAAGCAAATTGCAAATAGATTTCTCTTTTTAAGAAAAAGTAAAAAAAATTAAAAGGTAATATTTCAAATTATATGTTTACGAATTTTAAAAACCTTTTCTTGTTAGATTTGACGCTTCCAGACAGCCTTTGAGTTTAGAAATTTAAATAGAAAAAGTTTTATCTTAAACCAACACCGAATTAAACGGATATAGTATTTTCGGATGATGTTTTGAGAATATTGAATTTTAAAATTTACTACATAAGCGTTCTGCTAAAAATTAAATACAAAATAATAAAACCCATTTTCATTTCTACTATTTAGTCCATATATTGGTAACCTTTTGATTTTATGTAAGATTTCTGCTCAAATTTAATTTTTTACTTCCAAGGGCTTGCGAAATTTTAAATTTTTTCCAAAAGTGTCATTGTTGTTTCGAAAGGAACCATTACTTAAAATTGCGAAATTTAATCATCTACATCTACGGTTCTAGCAGTGTCGCAAACTTGTGAAAAAGTTTGCCAACCACTTTAGCCACTTAAAGTCTTGTACGCATCTTTAGATGCACACACTTCAATTTCAATAAAATCCGAAACACGGAGAAGAAAAGGGTTGTAAAGAGTGCTTTATACTTTTATTGGTTCTAATAATACAGGTGAACGATTATTTTTTGTAATTTATGTTTTTTGTTCTTGGGAATATCCTATTATTCTATATTCTTTAAGTTCGTGAAACCCAGGTAACTTAAAGACGGAATTCGGAGCAGAAAATGGAGAACTTGGAGGACTCAGCAAAATTTTAAAATTGCTAAAACCTCTTCTTTAGCATAAGCTAACCTCTAACCAAATTTTTACTTTCGACTCCAAACTCAAGTTTTTATGATTTTAAATTTCTTAAATTTTTTGACGAGTTTCCCGCTCAAAACTCCCAATTCCTCTTACCCTTAGAAGAAATATATATGCGGGTAAATCTATAAAACGTATGTATTTATATAGTTTTATAAATATCGTTATGCATTCCTAATAAAGCAAAAAATGTCAGTTTTAGCTAAGTAAACTTAATGATTTGGTACTTTAGAAATGTATAGATATGACACGCGTCAAACATTCTGATACACAGTTTAGACTAAATAACTAATTATCGTTTAACTGCAACCTATATTTCTTATGTTTAAATGTTAAAAAATTCAAGTATCTTAAAACATGTTAGACCGAATAAAAAATAGAAAATTTACAATATAACTTCCAACTGCCAATGCTGTTTCATATTTACTTTAGGGCAATGCTATACAACACAGATGAAATTGTAGGATCTGTTTTTCTAAAATTTTTGCTGATTTCAACGATTGTCTCTGTTTTTTTGAAAACTGGTAAGCTTCTTTTAAACACAAAATATTAAAGAAATAGGTTATAATTACCTACGCTTGAATTGTATCTGGCTGACTTCGTAGAATCGTGTAGCCATAAGAGACCTCTGGGCCTGGTTAACCAAACGTGTGGTAACGATAGGTGCTATGTTAGCACGTTGTTTGAAACGGTTGGTAATATTTTAATTTTTCAATTTTTTTCTTCAGAAATCTTATTGTATTCCTCGTGTAAATGGTTTATATAAATATTTTATAAATTTTATGCAGATGTGTTTTAAAAACAAGTTTAAAAAAAGTGTTAGCTCTTAGTTAAGGGTAAATAATAAAACCCCGAATTATAGTTTTAAGTTTTAAAAGCTTGTATTTAAAACAACTACGCATAAAATTATTAAAATATCAATCTATTAAGACAAGGAATTTTATTCTAATTTTTGAAACAATTAAAAAAATAAAATATTATAAAGTGCTAACAGTGTTAAATATTATAAAGTGCTAACGTGCTAACAAAGCACTTAACATAACAGGCAAAGATTTTTGCTGTTGGAACTAGCATTATAAGCTAAAAACCAGTTGGTATTTATTAAAAAATGGTGGCGACGTGCGCAGTGAAACTACAATTTTCGTCTATAACTTCAAAAAATTTTTGAAAGGTTCATCAGAAAGGGCATTTGTTTAAAAATGATCTATCAGTTACTGTCGTAACCGCAGCTTCGTTTATTTTATAATGCACTTTTATAGGTCGATAAAAGTGCATTATTATAACTTTATGCATTATTATTATATGATTATTATATGCACTTTTATAACTTTTATTTTTAGTTGAATGTGCCGCATGTCTTGACTGTAAATCTGTTGAAAATAACGAAGAATGTACTGAGGAATATCCTTGTCATGGAACACTCTGTTACCACACTGAAAAAATTGTTAAAGGTACTTTTAACAGGAAAATTAATATTCTTATAATAATATAACAAAATAAAAGTGTATACCTACATTAGACTGCTATCATGCAATTTTTGTCTTTAAAAACACACATTCTAAATGGGGCATGCCCCGAATAAGGATTTAGAAATGTAAATATAATGTTCTATTTCTGACTTACGTGGGGCGTTTCATGATCTTAGTCAGTAGGGTCAGAATACCCCAACTGATGCGCGCTTTAGTTAGAATTTTCAACCAAAAAACGTATTTCACCGCCGTCACCAATATGATCTTTTGTTGTCGACTAATATAAAAAATTTTTTATGGCCTTGTTCTAGGTGCCAAAGCTAAAAAAATGTTTCACTATCTAAAGGTTTTTTTAATAGTTTTTTAGATCAGTTTTCAAAAAGAAAAAAGAAAAAAAATATTTTAAAAAATTCAGCAAAATAAATTATTACCAAGAAAAGTGTTCTAGCAATTTGCGTTCGTATTTCAAAAATACAACGAACAAAAGCGAAATATAAACTAAAATGAAGGATTAACTGATAAAAAACCAACATCAAGAACGTCAATGGTTAGGTCTAGTAAGGGAGGCTGGAAATTACACGGTCAAGTTTTGTCTTGCACATTTTTTTTTACAAACAAAAACTAAATATAGCAATTTTTTCGTTTTATGTGAAAAGTAAGTTTATTAATATTATTTGTTGTTACTTCGTTAATATTGGCGTTAGATTGAATGTCTAAAACAGGTTCATTGGTTGCCATATTATGTGTCCATACTAGCTTTTTTATTATAATTGACTGGTTGTAATTAGAGTGAACTCAGAGGACTGAAGTTGAGCGGTGAAGATTTGGCTTGTACCTTATTTAGTTCACAAATGAAGAGGTTTCGCGGTCCAATCTTCATAAAAAAATGTAAAACTCTCGTCGCGTTGATGTTGAAATACTAAAGCCAGGAATTACAAATTTATCAGCCATTGCTCTAACATTGTATAAAAATAAAAAAATAGCAAATTCTTTGCTTTTTTCCCAAAAAAATTATTTTACTCCGTCAAGTGCCTATTGTTTAAAGAAGATTGTTGCAACACAGCCAAATCTTAAAATCCAAATGACACTCGACATAGGAATAAGAAAAAAAAAATTAAGTTGGCACCCAATTATTGAAAGCAAGGTGCAAAAATGAAATAGTTTTTCAGTCATGGTACTCTCAAGGATTTGTATGATTTGCAGCCAAGAAAGATTGTAGTTAAAATTTAGAGGCAAAAGTTTTTAATCACCAAAACTGTTTTTTGAACTTTAACTTAAACCTAAACGCAAAACATTTTTTGGTTTCAGCTCCAGGCTTCGGAGACTTTCGCGGTTTTAAGTTACAAAAATTTTCAAAAATCCTCCTGAATCCGCAACACAAACTTTTATAAAATTTGCTTGAGCTTGTTTGACACAACGCAATTACCAGTTAAAAGGTCCTTGTTATCGATTTATTGATCAAAATAAAAAATTGAAAATTAGACAAATAAAAACCCCAACCGCACAATAACCTTTTGGAACAAGTAGGATTGTACAAGCAACAACAACATCCCCTCATAGAAAACCGGCACAAAAATAGCAGACCGGTTTTAATTGGTGGCAGGAAACGGCGCCAGTTCCCAGCGCCATCTGCTTCAACCGGCGCGGAAAACGGCAAAAACAACAGAGTACTTTTTTTTAATTCTTGCATTACTGATGACAAAATTAATTCAAAGTTTTATTTATTAAAAAAATAATAATAAGCGTCGGTGGCGCGGGAGCGCCACGCGCCGCTAATCATCGGTGGTGCGGGGTGCCAACTGCAATTTAACCCACGGCACCGCGCCAACTATACTTAGGCAACGTGAGTAAATTTTGTTATTCATTGTTCATCATCTTATTATTATTATTATTATTTTTACTTTAAAAATTATAATTGCAATCATTGGCGCACGGCATCGCGCCAACTATATTTAGAGAACGTAGGTAAACTTTGTCTGGAGCGCATCTGCACCGCACTAACTATAATTAAACAACGTGGGTTAATTTTGTAATTTAAATTCATCTTCTTCTTATTATTTTTTTAATTTTATCTCGGCAACGGAATGATTATAAACATATGTCATTGCGCAGCTAAAACTATAGTTTATTAGGCTATTTTTTTAATTTAATTCAAAAAAATGTGGTAGACTAGCCTTGAAAAATGCTTTAAGAATAGAGCAGGGAAAAGGGGCGATTTTTCCCGGGCGTATGTTTAGACAGAAAAGATGTGGACTAGTCTGAGATGGACATTATGTGGGACGTATAGGGAAATTTGCATTTTGGTTTGGCCAGCTGCCTCACTAAATAAAAATTTCTACGATATGATAAATGATTTGTTTATACATTGATCTAATCACACAGCACTGTTGCATTTTTTTTTAGTTTGATGAAAATGTCAATTAGAAAAAATCATACTCACAGCAATCCTTGACAAGCGCGAAATCGCCACTTTTTCAAATTTATAGTTGTTTTTTACACATACAAATATAACCTTCTAATTGAAAAAAGTGGCGATTTTGCGCTTGTCAAAGATTGCTGTGAGTATGATTTTTTCAATTGACATTTCATCAAACTAAAAAAAAAATGCAACAGTGCTGTGTGATTAGATCAATGTATAAACAAATCATTATCATATCGTAGAAATTTTTATTTAGTGAGCAGCTGGCCAAACCAAATGCAAATTTCCTATAGTCCACATAATGTCCATCTCAGACTAGTCTACATCTTTTCTGTCTAAACATACGCCCGGGGAAAAATCGCCCCTTTTTCCTGCTCTATTCTTAGAGCATTTTTCAAGGCTAGTTTATCTTTTTAACAACGCCCAAAATAAAATTTTATTTTAACAGTGTACTTTTTCTACGTCAACATGATTCGCACGGGCAGGATGTAAGAATTTATGTGTTTTTTTTGTTTTTAGGTAAAGTTGTTATCGATAAGGGTTGCGCCGGACTCGGAAAACTGGGGTGCACAGTGGAAAAAAACGGTGAAATAAATTACTATTGTAACAGCTATTGGTGCAACACAGGAACTGCTTCCGAATATTGTAATGCCGCTTTATCCAACACGTCTTCACCCCGTTGTCTTTTCACAGTGTTAGCCATATCATTATTTCGTGTCATTTTTTCTGTTGAAAGTTGAATATCATTGTTTGTTTGCAAATAATAAAATATTTTACAAAAATATAATTAAAATTATTTTATTAAAAAATGAAATAAATTGATGACAATACATTGAAAATATGTTACATAATAATAAAGGGCTAATATTGGTCAGACACATTGCCTTCTTAACTGCCCTAGTTAGGGCACTTTAGTATTTCACTTAGTGTCTCGTTTTCGAAAAGGTGGCTTCACTTAAGGCGTATATAGGGTCTTAGAATGCGCCCTAATTTCGCATATATGTATGCTCCAGTTAGGGCGTGACCTAATTAGAGCCCTAAGAAATCACATCATAATTTTTTCCTTTAAAATTACGTTGTAATTTATTAACCCGGTTTCCGTGACAGCCTTTACCACTTGTGTCGAATGCGCCGATTTCTGACGGGGCATAATACGTTCTTTGAAACTATTGTTTGTTATGCGGAGGTAATTTGTCTCGGTATGAAGTGTTTAGAGCCGTAAATAGAAAACTTAGAGCCATCAAAAATTTTTGGGAACTTATTAACATTTTAAATGGGAACTAGGAGCCCTTAAGAAAAAAATTGGTTTGGGTTTAAATTTAGGCATCGCTTAGATTTAGGTCTAGTGATTTTAGCGATTTTTAGTTAACTTACGGCTCCAAGTTCCTAATTTTTGGCTCCAAGTTCCAGCTCCAATTTCCCTCATCTCCATTGACCTTAAAACTTTTGTCTCCCACACACAGAATTACCTTAATACCGTCATTGGCTCATATCTAGGTACAATCGTCGTTTCACCGCGATGGGCTAGGTATAAAGTCCATTACAGAAACGGATAAAATCTGTTCAAATACGTTTAAGACTAGAAAAATGTTTCAGGTAAGCATATTTCGCTAACAGTTCATTTATTTATACAAAACCTTTATTAATGTATCTATAGAGTCGAATGTTAGCTATACATTAATATATCTATTCTCTGAATAAATTATACCGTTAGCGAAATATGGTCACCTGAAAAATTGTTTAGTCTTAATAATTTTTGAATACACTTTTGTTTTGGAAAATGACTAAAAACAGTTTTTTGGTTTATTCATATTCACGAATTTCTCGATTGTCTTTTTTTAAAACTGAGTTTTTACCAAAATAAAATGCACCAGTAAATTACCTAAATTTACTAGCATGATATCAGAAATTTTTCCTTTATTTTTATGTTATCTATTTATGATAATTAAACACTATAATTAAAACTTTGTTAAAGCATTTCAAGACAGAAATATTATTTAGACGTTACCAACAAACGCATTACAGATATCATAACAAAAGTTATTAAATTACCCATATAAAACGCAATCATGAATAGATTGAACCAAAATTTTTTGAGAAATACATTCTTATAATTTAGGGTCGTTGGAGCCTAGGAAACTTGGAGCTGGCACTTGGAGCTAAAAATAGGGAACTCGGAGTAAAAAATAAAAATTGCCAAAACGTTTAACTAAGCCTAAGCGAAGCCTAAATCTAACCCCAAATTCGTTTTTAGGGGCTCCAAGCTCCCATTGTTCGTGGCTCCAAGTTCCCGAAAAATTCCCATGGCTCCAAGTTCCCTGCTTGTGGCTCTAACGACCCCGTACCGATTCTTATACCAAACAAGTTTCTTTCTGTAGTGTTATAGACAACTAATATTTATTTTTTTAGCAAATCTAAGCCAAGCAAAGTCTAATATGAACAGGACAATATTAGTATCAGAGTTGGCTGGCAACGGAGTGACAAATGACAAGGCGTTCCGCGTGTGTTTACACCGTTACACCGTCACTTGTCGCTACGGTGTGAATGCATTGTCACTTGTCACTCTGGTGTGAACTAGGTCTTACCCTCTTAATATCATGCTCCTATGAGCTCCGGCAAATTAAAGCCAAAGAAACTTTACAACTTAGCCATTATTATTTACAAAATTAGCACAAATTTAGGACAGAGCTACGAGGGTGCTCACACTAAAGAAAACGGAGCTCTATTCCGGAGCTAAACTTAACGGCACTGTAGAAGCGACAGAGCGGTCGCGACAGCCGCCGCGTAGATTAATTATAAAAAAATTAAAAAAAAAACAAAAACGGAAATGCTCATTGTATTTTAAATAAATTTCATTACGCGGCCTGAAGTCGGTAAAAAATACAGCTAGAGTGACATTGAATGTTTTGAATTTCTTTTTAATTTAAACGTAGCGAACTGAGTCAGTTCATTTTGTAATTTACATAAAATAGGCCAAAATCTTACACAAAATCTCTAATATTAATTCTTAATGAAAATTTTAATATACAAACAGGTAAAAAACATATATTATGACAGAAACTAATTTTTTCATGCTTTTTTTAATATTTTTCTGAACAATAAATGACGTTTTTAGATATAAATTGGTATATTTTTATTTTAATTGTTTTATTTTAACCATTTCAAGTATTTGGAAATGGATTTGAACAACTGCTGGCATTAATCCAACAATATTCAATGTTTCAGTCATTTCGCTTCCTGGTCGCATTCGAGTTTAGTAAAAATCACGCTTTAGTAGATAAAAAATTACCTATAAGTATTCGCTCCTAGAAGTTTTTCAGTGAATTCAAAAAGACGGTTTCAAGTTTTATTTTTTTAGAGTTTAATTATCTATTTACAGTCACAAGTTCCAGCTCCAATTTTAATCAGCTCAAATTCCTCAAAATTTGGAGTCGAGGCAACTTGTGGATGGAATATGAAGCCAGCGAAACACTCTAAGACCTATCTAAGTCCATGAATTCCAACAATTTTTTAAAGTTTTAGGCTCCGGTAATAATATGTTCAGAAAATGTTATGACCCCTTATTTTTTTTTAATTATCGCTGTTTATAGGCACCTTGCACTGGAACTCGGTTTATACATGAAGCATGCAATACACATAGTGAGTCACCATAATGGAAATAAACGTATCTCCTACTTATCTTTTGTAGTATGCAGATCAACCCTCGAAAGCGCGCGAAATTTCGATCGGTTGAATCTGCATACTACGAAAGATAAGCAGGAGATATGTGTATTGTATTGCGTGTGTATTGCATACTTCATGTATAAACGGAGTTCCAGTGCAAGGTGCCTATACATTATCTAAGTAACAACATTTATGAAAAAACAAATCGTAAAACGTTTTTTAAAATGTTATATGATATAATTGAGCAGGCTAAATGTATTTTAGTCTAGACATTATTAAATTTAAGTAAATATTTTTTGGATTTTCTTGATCCTAAGAACAATATGCAAGTTTTAAAAGTTAAATATTAGCTTATTCAAAATAGTTAACTAAACCGAAATATTTATTTTTAAATATTAAACTAAAATTTTCTTTGCAGTAAAGTTAATTTTTATTCAAAATAGCTTCATACGCATAGTCATGGTAAAAACTGATAAATTATATAAAAATGTGTTCATTGTTTTTATGAAAACAAAACTTTTTTTCATTTTAATATTTTTATATTGTTCTATCACGATCTCAATATTATTAATATAGAAATATATTAAGACACATTTAAACCGACAGATACATGTACATATTTTATTATACAAACTTAGATGATATATATAATCAGTTTAAAAAATCAAAAATTGCTCCTTAGACTAAGAAAAAAAGAAAATAAACGTTTAGGACAATTCTTTGTTTAAAAGGAGCAGATTAATAAAGCAAGCAATATAAAAATTTACAAATTAAATCAAAAGTGGATAATCTATTAACAAAAATATATAATAAAGAAAAAATGAAACACATTGAACACACTGCTTGAAAACCAAGGTCCCATTTAAAAGGGACCCTTTCGACTTTTGGTCACATTTAAATGGGATCCTATTTAAATGAACTTATTTAAATGGGATCCCATTTAAATGGGACTTAGGCAAATGGGATCATGGGATCCCATTTAAATGGGACCAAAAGTCGAAAGGTCCTATTTAAATGGGAACAAAAGTCAAAAGGTCCCATTTAAATGGGAAAGGTCCCATTTAAATGAGGTCTTTTTTTCAAGCAGTTTGTTCTAGGTGTCTCATTTTTCCTTTATTATATATTTTTGCTAATAATAATATTGGATTATTCACTTTTAATACAATAAAATAAATTAAAAAGCATGTAATAACAAATAGTGACATAACGTCGTGAGTATCACAGAAACGTCAGGTCAGGATTAATTTTAACCCCGCGGCACCGCAATATTATAATATTGTTGTTAGGCTAAATAAAAAAAATTGCGGACCGAGCCGTGCTAGGAAAAAAAATTTTGCGAACTTGTTAAATATCAGCCCGATTACAACTTTGATGAGATTTTTTTTTGCTGATTTAATTCGTCGTAAGAGATTTATTAATCAAAATAATAATTGAAATGTTTTATTGTTTTTAAAGCCAATGACAAAATTTTTAATTTTAAAAGGGTATTTGCCGACAAATAGTGGTATAGAAAAAAATTATTTTGGGTTGATTTTATTAACTTAAAATTTTTTTTAAAATAAAATTTTGTACAATTGATAAAATATATTTGACGATTTTTAAAAACAAAACAGCAAATAAGGCAAATTTACCCCGAAAATAAAAAAGGTTTGAAACCGCCAAATTTTTATCTTTAATATTTGGAGCTGTGAAAATAAAAACTTGGAGTATAAACTGAGAAAACTGTTTGGGCTTAGGTTCAGGCTTATGATCAGGTATAAGTTTGAGCGATTCCAAACGTACAGTTTTATGTTCTCCACTTCCGACTTTAAATTCCTCATTTTTGATTAAAAAACCATTTGCTCAGAACATTTTTTTTTTCAATTTCTATTTCATTTGACTAGATTATAAGAGATTTTTTCAAAAATATAACCCAATATCAACTATAAATTTTTAAAATTTTAACAAATATTAAAATTGAAAAAAATGAATTTAAATAAAAACTCTATTCGTGTGTTTTCACAAATCAACATTTTCGTATAAGTGCCTAAATCGTATCTGATTAGCTTCTAAATTGTTTCCTCTCCGAACCAAAAACTGTTTAATTTTTCGTCTTTTGTGGTAAAGGAATCCAAAAGCTATTAGAAAAATAAGCAAAAGGGAAACTACCAAAAACACAGTCGACATTGAACTTGAATGACCACCAAAGTTGGGCTCTAAATATAACAATAACACTTTAAATAATGCTTAGATTTAAATTGTGTTATTCCTAAATTACGTATATTTTATTTAATTAAAATATCAATTTGTGAATTACTTTGTGTTCTTTCTCAACAACCAATGAACAAAACGATCTGAATTTAATAAAGTTATATTTTTACTTATATAAGAGATTGTATTTTTTAAATTCATTTTAAAAAACTGACTAAAGCTAATCTTCCAGGCTGAAATTAAGGGCGTAATCGCTCTCGTCAGGAAGAAATAAAGAATAAACGCGCGAGCGAAGAAATTTAAAAAAAGTTGCCAGTGGTTATGTAACCAATTGTTATTTAGTTGCGTCACATGTTTTTCTGCACATGATATTGTCTTTAAGAAGAGAGTGGTTGCTTAAACACCCTGCTATTGTCACCCTGATAGAATTAATCTTTAGCATCAGACGACAAATAACTAAACTTATCGTAGAAACGCGAGCAGATACCACTATTTAAGCTACCAGAAAAATTTTAAAATCGCGTGTTCAACGGATAGCTGGGCCGCAGGCTCGTCCTTATTTATAAAAACAAAACCAAAGAAAGTGAGTGGTTCAAGGAGCCAATTAGCCTCAAGACTCGCTTATACATCCTTCATTTGTCCGAAAAAAGAACCTAGGATGAACAGTTTTATAACAAATAGCCATATTTTTAATCTCTAATGGAAAATTTTCAATCAAATCAAACATGTTTAAAATATAACACTTTTAGAACTAATATTTTTAACAGGTCCACCAGATTTAGTTCAAATATCATTCTGAATGTTTTCAGAAGAATCTGTTTGTCGTATAAAAATATAACCTCTTTAACCAATATTGCAATGCAACAATCACAAAAAATATGGAAAGAGTATTCGCAAGAATGCAAAAGAGTAGAGAATGTCCGACTGTGTGTTAAGCAGCTGTTCAAATTGTAGGTAGATTATTCTACAGTGTATATTTTTTTATAATGTAGAAATAAAAGTTTGAAAACGCAAAAGTCCTGGATGAAGTTTTTCAACATTGTCGAATAATTCAAATTACTCAAAATCTTCCACGTTTTAACATATAAAATAATTTCTACGTCCGTTGCAACAAAAAATCTAGAATATTTGACAACATTACAAGGAAAAAAACCTTAATGAATATTTTACGTTTACAGTTTTTTGCAGTTGTGAACGCAAATTGTGAACGCAAAATGTATACATCAAATTCTTCTACATAATACTGTGGAATAATTAAAATTATTCAAAATATTTGATGTTTTAACATGTAACATAATTTATATGTTAGATTGAACAAAAATCGTAGAAGATTTGAAAAAAAAAACATTACATGAAAAAAAACATCATCAAAGAGTTTTACGTTTGCAGTTTTTTTTGTTTTTTTTTTTGCAAATTCGCGGTTATCATGTAGAATAGTCTAGAGTATTACGCAGAAAAATTATCATTTAGATTATTCCACAAATTGTAGAGTATTCCACAGGTCGTAGTAGATTTTTAACATTTTTTACATACATGTTGGTAGATTAAAAAATCTACATCGTAGAATAATCTACTTATAATTTGAACAACTGTTTGACACACAGTCGCAAATTCTCTACTCTTATGAATATTCTTAATACCGCTAATGCTAGATTATAAAAAATACCTGTTTCGTGGATGTGGTGTTTATTGCTAGTTTGAGAAAAATAGGGTTCAGTTGTCGTATATTCTTTCTCATCTATAATAATTTGTATTATTTTAAATCCAAAGTAAATTTTATTTAAAGCAAAAAGTACGAGTCGATGAAGTCAAGGGAACTTGTAGCCAAAAATTTTTAGACATATTAAAATAGAATTTAATATTATTGCGTTATTTAAACAGATTGCGACTTCCTTAGTAACAATTTTAAATTTAATATAAATTTTAAAACTGGCTTTAAAATTTCTCGGCTTCAAGTTACCTCATTTCCAACGACCGCAAATCAAAAATATGAAACCATTAAAAAATATTGCTTCCGAAATTAAAATTTGCTCACATTATTACCTGAAAAAAACTAAAAAGTTTGATATTTGTGCTTATGTTTGGGTTGTGCTGTGCGTTCTTCAATAAAAACCGTGTAATAATACTCAAAACAAAAAAATTAAAATTTTTAATCGATTTTGTTTTTTTTCTTTTTTCAACTTTTGGTTTCAATTACTTATTAATAGAATAAAATAGAAATGTTTATGCACAAGTTACTAAAGGTAACAACAAAGTAATATATCAAAAAAATAAAAATAAATAAATAAATAGCAATCATCAAATCCGTTATCAAATGATACACGTAAAATTATGGATGTTAATAATGTATGAATAAATTTATTATTTACTATTTAGTTAATAATTGCAAGAAAGGGCTACTAATTTTTGAAAACAAAAATAATATTAAAAACAAAATTAAAGCAAAAAACGGTTTTTTTATTTAATTATCTTGTTATCCAATATAAATTCTGTGGTTAAAGTATTCCATTTTGAATAAAAAATAGCTTATTAGGATAAAGTTTAGTATGTATACATCATAGTTTAATTAAATATTTACCAGTAATTAATTGGGTAGATGACACTGTGCTTCCAAAATCGGTGACTATGCGAGTAAAGATTGAAGTAGTTGGGGCATTGGATGCTGCAGTCGAAGTGGAAAAACTGTCATTGAGTGCAGCGTCATTTGCTTTAATTGACATTGTCGCATTATTATCATCGTTATGATTTTTAGTTTCGTTGCTTTTGAGATCAGTTAAAGATTTTTCCAAACGTTCTGCATTAGCATTACTATCGATAATTTCTGTGTGATTGCTGACTAAAGCGTGATTTGTTGACGTTGGAATTGCACAAAAACTGAGCGTGCAATATGCCATTGTCAAAAATGCAGAATTTAAATGCGACATAATTACAGTAAATAAACAAATTTATTAGAAATTAACAGATCGGGCGTCTCGTTAACAGCTAAAAAATTAACGGATATAAAATTCAGTATTCTATTCCACGTTAAACAACACTGTTTTAGCTTTGTAGTGTATATATATTTTAAAACATTCAAGGATTCTTGACATCCAGCTAAAAAATCTTTTTTAAATCGACAGAAATTCTGAAATTGACAAAAAGTAAATTGACAAAAATTTTAAAAGGGATCTTTATAATATTTCGAATTTTTTATATTTCCAATTTAACTCAATAATTTTTAACAAGAACTTTTTTAAAAAGTGCTTTATAGGCTAAAATTTTCAGCACATTTCAATTGTCCACGTTCGTTTATTTCGTGTTAAATCTGTATCTCGTTTTTTGTTTTCTTGCCTCATGTATTTTTAGGTTTTTCATTGATTTAGGGTCGTTGGAGCCGAAAGAACTTGAAATTTTTAAGCCAATTTCGACACCCAAGTCGAAGCTAACGCGTGTATTTTAAGCAAACCTGCGCAAAACTTACAATCAAGCTAAAAACAATTAAAAAATAAATTTTCACCCTAAACCGTTCGAAAATTGCTAGGCTCTAAATTCCTTCGACTCTGTCGACCCCGTACCTTTTTATTTATTATAAGTTTACTGTTTGTGCCGTTCGTACCGTTTGTGCGCGAATAGTGCCCAGTGAGCAAGCAAATTGAAATGGTAAAAGCTGTTCGGTAGCGATATGCAAAGTTTTGCAACATGAAATATCCTACGTAATACACTGTATCTGTGAGAAAAATCTGCATATTTCTACAGTCCTGGTCTCGTGTAAAGCCCATTTCAAACGATTCATCGTTCGAAACGTTTTTCGAACGATTTGCCGTTTGTCCATCGACACAGCGTTTAAAAGAAAAAAGCGCGCAAGGCTGAAAAATGTTAGTCGCGTATTTCCTATACACAGGGCGCGCTGATTTGCGGCCGTTAATAAAACACGCCAGTGGAAAACATTATACCGCACATTAAGTTATTATAAGCGTGTTAAAAAAATTTAATTATGTTTTAAATAAAATGTGTTTATTTATATCGCAGATGTTTTTTTCTTTGTTAAAATTCATTTAGAATATGTTTACTAAAATCCAAAGGCAATACACACGGATGTACCAAAACACTAAATATAAAATATAATTCAAAGGTTAAAATTAAAAAAAAATTTTACATCCCTTTTGCACTCTATAACTTTTGGAATAACATTGTATACATGACGAATATATTTTCTACACTGATTAATAATCATTTTTTATGCCCAAAACTCTAAAATTCCGGAATACAGCTTGTTTTGATTGCGTGGTTTAACGGTACCACGCAAATAATGTTTGAGCTGGTGCCAAACCAGCTCGATTGGATTTAAATCCGGACTTTCTGGAGGCCATTCGACTTTTTTAAGGCCCAATTGAAGATATGCATTAAAGATAACCATAATTTTGTTAATAACTTTTAAGCACTAGAATTTTTCAAATAAATTGACCTTTTGAAACGATGTTAAACTTATGTCTAATAAACAGTTGATAAACATTTTTCTATTTAGTATTTTGGTACAATATTTTTAATTTAATATCTAATATTTACAATACAATAAAATATTTAATTTATTACGTTTGTGTGTATTAAACATGTTTTAAATATTTTTTTTTTCAAAGAAACTACATTTGGGATATAAATAAGCATATTTTATTTAAAACAAAATTACATTTTGTTTAAACACGCTTATAATAACTTAATGTGCGGTAATAATGTTTTCCACTCGCGTGTTTCATTAACGGCCGCGAATCAGCGCGCCCTGTCTATAGGAAATACGCGACTAACATTTTTCAGCCTTTCGCGCTTTTTTCTTTAAAACGCTGTGTCGATGGTCAAACGGCAAATCGTTCGAAAAACGTTCCGAACGATGAATCGTTTGAAATGGGCTTTACACGAGACCAGGACTGTAGGTACAGCTTTAACGATTTCAATTCGCTCGCTCACTGGGCACTATTCGCGTAAAAAAATTAGGTATGACGGAGGTACGGCATAGATCTTACGAAGGTTTCACGGTTGTAGCCGAGGAAAAGGCAATCACGGCAACGGGTTAAAATATTTAAAAAATTATTTGGTTGTTTGTGTATTTTATTGTTAAAAAATAAAAAAAAAATAATAATTTTAAGAAATTAATAAGGTAATTTTTCAATCGAAAAAACAAGCAGTTATATAAAAATAATTAAAAATAACTAAAAAAGTTTTGACATTTAATTTGTCTAAAGTTTAAATTTTTTTTTTAAATTTGTATACCTTTAAAAATAAACTTTATTAAACCCATAGTGATTTACCCTAATAATTAATAAATAAACAAATACAAACAAGCAAATCGATTACGGTCGTATTACCAAAAAAATACTATTCTATTAGCCTAGTATTTTTCAAAAACAGAAACATATTTTAATGTTAGTTATATGATTTGAAGGTAACAAAGTAATTTTAATATGAATCATATCTGATTCTGCCTAAAGCTAAGTTACAGTTGGACTGTTTTCTCAAGAAAAAAAAACCACTTATATTTAAGTTTGCCTATTTTTTTATTAAAAATAATCAAATATAGTATTTTCCACATTTTTTAAACAAAGAGTTATCTGTCTCACAATGACATTACAAAAAAAAATTACTTTAAAACTAAAAACAATAAACAACTCCCGTTTACATCATTAAAAACATTAAAAAAACATATTTTATCTTTTTTATATGCTTTAAAATATAACCTTAAAGCTATTTAAATATGTTTTATTGCGTAATCAAAAATATTCTGAATGTTTGATAAAAAGGTAAAAGGTCAAGTAAAAAAAATAAATTTCCTGAGAACGCTCGCTGTGAGCAAAATTATTAGTTTTAAAACTTAAAAAATTAAAACAAATAAAACTAAACTAAAAAAATAAACTAAACATTTATAATTGTCACGTTTATTTCATGAAAAAACAAAAATAGATGGTGCTTAAAAACATTGTAAATTTACAAAAGACAATAAGTTTTATTCTGACCGCACCTTTAAAGAATTTTTTTCACTTTACTAAGGATTTTTGTGACTTTAATAAGTGATTTTTCGTAACCAGCCCCAGGTTTGGCGACTTCACGTTGGATTTAAAATTTTAGGCTCTAAATTCCTCAAATTTTGATTTAGGGTCGTTGGAGCCGAGGGAACTTGGAGCTAAAAATAAAAATCGCTAAAACTTATACCTAAGCCTAAGCGAAGCTTAAAAAAAGGTCGAAATTTTTTCCGACGGCTCTAAGTTCCTTACTTGAGGCTCTAAAGATCCCGTACCCAAATTTTTACCTCTCTGTTTTTAAACATTTATTGTTTTCTTGTTTTTTTTATTGCAGTTACCTGGAGCCAAGTGAACTTATAGCTGGAGCTTCGAAGGCGAAAATTGGAATTCGGAACCGGAAGTAAGAAACTTGGAGCCAAAAAAATTAAAATTGCTTAAATCTACTCTTAAGTCTTAAGTCAGATTTTATACTTTGGTCTCCATCTTACCCTTTTCTACTGCTTTAAAATCGATACTTGTGGCTTCAGAAACCACGAATCGTTTTCTGCAGAATTTAATAAAAATTCGCTTGCCAAAACCCTGCCTGACCTAAATAAAAACGAACAGAACTTATTAGTAGTAATAAGCAACTAAAATAGCAAATACAATTGCGTTTTAAATTCTAATATTTTTAAAACTAATTTATCAATATATTTCCACGGAATTTAACGCCTTTAATTGAACGGTGTTATATGGCATCCAAAGGCTAATTGCATTAAGAAAAACCCGTTCAAACAAAATCTTTCCAATAATTTTCAGATTAAAATTAAAAATGAATTCGTGAAATAGACCACGTAACGTGAAAATAAATCTTCTTAAACCTCGTATTTTTTGTTTTTTTTTTATAATATTTGTTTTTTAGGTTTATTTTAAAAATTTTATTTTAGTACAAAACATTCTGAATAAATAACAAAAAATTTATAGATGTTTCTTACCAAATTATTATGATGAAAGCGCGTTAACAGCAAACAAGAAAGACATTCAGTATCTTTATTGATTAAAAAATTACACGTTTCTTTACTGTGTTTATAAGTGGCTTTATTTGATAAAATTGAAACCAGATATATATCGAATATTTATGCTGAAGCTAAACAAATATAAAAATTACTTTTTTAACCGATTCAGACAATATTAAAATGTTTTTATCAAACATACGTTCTTTTTTTGTAAAATGAAGAATATATTTATCACTAAATAGGCCGTCAAATAACACGAAATACTAGGAGTTGCTTGGAAACACACAATCTAAATTTATTTTATAGCATTATATATATTATTTTATAGAAGCACATATAAAACTCGTTAACTCGTTAGTTTCACTTCTCATAAAACGCGCAATTACTTTATATTTCACCTTTATTGACAAAGGAGCAGTTTTTAGCGCATTGACTCGCAGCAACTTCTTATTTAACCCACTATTAATAATTTTTAAAGTTAATACCCCGATTAGCTTGGTGTACGGTTGGAGTAACCGCGAACATATTCACAACTGACATTAATGATCTTTAATGATCTTTTCACGTGCTACAGCAATAGTGATGTCCAACAAATCTCATAAATGTTAATTGGCTATAAAATCCAAAAGTATATTGTTTAAAAAGTTCTTATTTTATGAATACACGCAAAATATGGCAATTTTGTAAAAAGCGTGATACTGTAACATTTTTTTATCACTTTCTAAATCAATAAACTATGTAAACTATTCACAATTTCTTATTAATTTGGGTGTAATGTAAATTGTAAAAACTCTTGTTCTTCGTACCAGCATGCGATCCTTGATGTGTTTAAACTAGAAATATAGAAAAGCTAATATTGCAGATATTCTGTCATAAAATCAAACCTACGCATAGTTTAAATCCGGAAGCTGTGTATTAGCGAAAAAGCATAAAAATTGCAGTTTTTATAATTTATAGACAAATTAGAGATAATTAATTTAAAAAATTTAAAAGTGCAGAAGAAGATCAATTAAATTTGTTCGGTTATGACGTGTTTTTTTCTGAACAACGAATTAGACCGCAGAATGATCTAAAATTAGTCACTTTTAAACGTTGAAAACAATAGCATTTACACTGAAAAAAAAGCATTTCTTTTTAAAAAAATTATTTTAATAAAAAATTTTAAAATAAGCTTTTTAATATTTGATATTAACCAGTTATTGTTTAAAATTATCAAATTTTTTTGTTGTCAAATATTCGATTCAATGTTTTAAGCCAAAGGTCAGCCAGATTTAATTGGGACATAGGTACAAATTAATTTATAATTATAATTGTGACGACCCAAAGTAGAAGCGAAAATAACCAGGCGCTGAAAAGTTAGACAGCCAAATTTATTGAAAAATTTGGCCGATACAGGAATTGAGCCCGTAACCTCCAAAGTCGACTCTGGCGTGCTATCGAAGCGAAAATAACCAGGCGCTGAAAAATTTAGACAGGCAAATTTATTGAAAAATTTGGCCTATACAGGAATTGAACCCCGTAACCTCCAAAGTCGACTCTGGCGTGCTATCCATTACACCATAGGCCGGACAAGAAGAAAGATAATCGCCTTTTATTTACGCTTGCACTTTGAGTTTTCACGGAAGGGACATAATGTGTAATTATAACATTTTAAACTAGAAAAGTAATGCCAATAATGTACTAATTCCACCCCTTGCGAGATACACTGTCTCTTAATTCATGTTTTGTCGGCTGCAAAAGTATTTTTTATTGCGTAATTAAACAAACATTCACGGGTATTCATAAAATTTCAGATCAGTTTCATTTGAACTGGGTCCACCTGTTTTTGTGGAAAAACTAGAACGGAACCATCTTTTGGACTGCGTCTATTTTTTTAGACCGAGTCTAATTTTTAATATAGTCAATTTTCGGCACGTTTTAATTAGATTTTTAGGCAGATTTTATTTAAAAACTTTTTTATTCAAAAATTTTTTTACAAGTAGTTTATACTAAACAGTTTAAAACGCATTTCAAATGATTTTTAGCCAATTTAAAAACATTGGTCCCGGTCCAGTTTTTCCGCCAAACAAAAAGATCCAGTCAGAATAGACCCGGGTACGAAGTTTTATAAATAAATACCAATGATTGTGCTTTTGACTTCGCGACTGCTCAGGAGCGCTATCAAAACACTTAAGACATAAAAAAGTCCTTCGGGCTGAAATTAAGGGCATAACCGCTCTACGTCAAAAATATATCAAGAATAAACGCACAAGCCAGGAAAAATAAAAAAGTTTCAATGGTGATTTAGTCTATTATTATTAATTTGCGTAAGGTGTTTCTCTGCACGTAATATTTTCTCGAAAAAAAGTGGTTATTTGACCGTCCCACTAATTTTATTCTGATAGAATTCATATTCAAGAAACATAAGTTTCAATTAATAATCCTATAATAAAAAATTAAATGAAAAAATTGCAATGGTTAAGAAATCGAGTAATTCCATGCGTTAAATTTGTATCGAAGAAGAAAGGTATAAAGTCTATACTAAAATTTATCAAATCAACTTTATAATCACAAATTAAAACAAACTTATGGGTTTCCTTGTATTTTTAAAAGAAATTAAACAATACTATGGAAACAAATGTAAAACCTTCATA
Source organism: Microlaimidae sp. YZB2_3 (assembly GCA_030248175.1). Classification (NCBI taxonomy): domain Eukaryota; kingdom Metazoa; phylum Nematoda; class Chromadorea; order Desmodorida; family Microlaimidae; species Microlaimidae sp. YZB2_3. The sequence continues at coordinate 22,584 of JASAMX010005703.1, forward strand.
TTTATACCTAACCTTAAGTTTTTGTGATATATATTATATATTCGTGATGGGGGATTTGTTTTGCTGAATATAGTTTTTAATTTTGATAAAAACTAATTTTTAAAAGCTAGGATATATTTTAACCTTAACAAAATTTAATATCGTTACTTCTATGCTTTGATGAGTTTTATTTATTATTAAAAAACCTTTTTTAAAAAAAGGAGACACCATCCTCCAGACCATTATTCCATTCTAAATTTTTAATAGACCGACACTATTTCCGTTTTTTCATCGCTTTAATGTTCCCTGGGGTGTTTTTTTCCTGAACATATCAACATAGTCTGAAATTGGGTTTTTTAGGTAAAGGATTTAAGTTTAACTCATATTAAACTTTAAAATTCAAAGTCAAATTTTAGTAATTTAAACTAGATAAAATCTTTGCAAAGGTTAAAAATTCAAGTGTTTTATAGATTGTATCGAAATTTTATTGGTTACATTTTGAAAATAACGGCAAGGTGGATCTAAAAAAAGAGCCATATAAATGTGTCATTTAGATTCTTTGTTATCAGTCAAAAGTAGAAAAAGTTTGTTTATATATGACGCCATTACCATCATTATAATCTACGCGGTAATAAAAATGTAGTATGTTGAGTGCATTTAAGTTTTGAAATATTAAACATAAAACGGGAAAAATGCTATTTTTAAAAATTTTTTCTCAGCTCTAAAATGTTTTTAAAACGGACACGAGAAGATAAACGTATCAAATGAATAATAAAAATTAAATTTAGAATACAAGATTTGATTGTTAAAATACAAAAAATCAAGTATAAACATAAAATACGGTTTGAAATTACTTGCAAATTGTTACTACAATGCAACTTATAAAGACATTTTTGATATAAAAAAGTTTTTTTTTAACCTTTAATCGCTTTAATGTTTTTTTTATTATTTCTTTTAAAATAAAAAAAATGAAGTCAAATACAAGCAAAAAACAGGAGGCATAAACTTCACCTTATTCTAACTGCAGTTCCACAAAAAATATTATTTATAAAAAATAGCCAAAGATCATCGGATTAAAAATGAAAGCAAAACTCTTCTTGTCCTTTTCTGAAAAAATGATGAAGCGAATTAAAAGCGTAGAAAGAAGAAAAACAAGATCAATAACCTAAGAAAAGAATTAAAGCTGATATAAAACCTATCTAATTGCTAACATACCATTATATGAGCTACAGGTTCTTATGGCAGAATTAAGCTTGGAAAAGTATACTGAAAATAGATTATAGAGTCTAAAACTCAAATTGATAAATTCAAAATGCTAATGAGCTTAATAGTAAGTACATATTGTGCAGAATTAAAAAAAACACTTTAATTTTAGATTGTTTTTAATAGTCTTGCAGTTTTTAAAAATAAATGGTTCTAAATTATTGCTGTAAAATTTTTTACTTAATTGTTTTTTTATACAAATATATTTCAAAAATTAATAAATATATATGGTTATAAAAATATAAAAAAATCCGTTTTATCAAAATCTCGTTTTATGAGTTTTGATTTATTTTTTTGGCTTAACACTTAAAATTAAAAAGTCTTTGACAACTAAAAAACATCTCAGCAATAAATTGCACTACTATAAACAATATTTTTAATATTGCTATGTGAATATTTTTTTATATTTGAAAAAAATTTATATAGCTGGTTTCTGAAGGGAGCCGTCAAAATATTTTAGGAACTTTTGCCGCGAAAGTGTGAACTTGGTGCTGAAAATAAAAAATTATTTTGGGTCAGTTTAATTTAGGCTTTTGCTTTAGGGATAGATTTTGGAGATTTAACACTTTCATCTATATGTTTCCTACTTTCGGCAACAACTTATCCATTTACATGTCCAAATTTCAGCTCTAAGTGCACTAGGCTCCTTTGACTCTAAATCATTAAGCTTGCACTTGTAAAATTTTCGATAATGTGTGATATAAAAGCTTTAAAGAAGCAATAGCTAAGCTTTTTTAAGCTTAAACATGCGGTAAAATTTTCTAAGGCTTCAAGTTACTTACCGCTTCGATACCTCGTATACCCCGTATTTTATATCTTTTGGACCCTTTGGATTATTGAGGATAAGTAGAAAAAAAGTTTTAGAGTTAAAGTTTTCACTGAAACCCAAGTCATATAAATTAAAAATAAATAACGACGACTCGGTATTTCCCCTATAAAAAAAAACAATTTTGGATCGTTAGAACCTCTAGAAACTTAGAGCTGCAACTTAAAACCGAAAATTGGGATCTTTAATCCAAGCGTTGAAAGTGCTAAAACCTATTTCTAACCCTAAACCTAAAACTTAACCCCAAACCAGTTATTTCTTAATATCGGCACCAGGAGCCCATTTTCGTGGCTCCAATTTCTTACAATTTTCTTACGGCTCTAAATTCCCTGGTTACCGCTCCAAAAACCACGTATACTAAAAAAACTAATTACATTCTTAAGTGGATTGCAAATTAAAAAAATAAAAATTTTCTTACATCTGCTTAACGCAATTTTAAGAACAAATAAACATTAAAAAGGGAACGGAATCTTGGGAATAAACAAACTTTTAAAGGAAAACGCAATTTTCTTTCATTATAAATTTTTACCCAACAATATTTGTCGTATTTCAAATAAACTTGTCTGGGGAAATATCGTTTCAACAAGTTTACGTTTAGCATGCTTATAAATCTTACCAAAAAATTACTTTTAATTTGACCATTGAATTGGACACCATAAATAACAAGACAAGCGTTGACATAAACAATCATTTTAGAATCTTTAACAAGCTCATTTTTCAGAAACTTTATAAAAACAGCACGGTCTGACAGCTAATTTATAAAGCAGCGTGACATTTGTGGAAACAGAGACAATTGAACTTTTCATCTTTGAATACTTTCTATGTAACACAACAAAATAAAATTGAATTTTATTTCAAAAAAAAATTGACACACAAAAAAGCATTTTTAATATTTTTAAAGCAAGAGTGAAGAAGTATTAGAAAAATAAAACGTATGAACAGAAAAATGGTCTTATATTTTGTTTTTTTATATAGTTTTAACGAACAAGATAAAATAAACAGCATTACTAGTTAACAACGAAACAAACCTGACAGAAGCAAATAGAAAAAGAAATTGGGTGCATAGAAGATTTATGATATATTCCAACTAAAAATTCAAAAAAACAGATAGCGTTACTGAATGATAACCTAATAAAGCTCACAACAGCATAAACTGATTACAAACGCGAGCGTCTTTTGCGAGATTCATTTTGTCTTTTTTTAACTTTTCCACAAATTAAATTCATTCAGAGTTGCACTCCGAACAGTTTCAAGGAGCAGTTAATGGACAACTGACGTCAAAACCATCTATACATATATATTTTTATTTTTTTTATAATTCACGGAACATGGCAACTGCTTATTTAAATTTCTAAACTATTAAACAGCTTTGCAAATTTTTCTTGTTAAAACAACGAAATATTTTAACAGTAATTTGCACTATTTAGTTGTCGGTAGTTAGAGCCCAAAAAACTTGAAGCTGAAGGTTTTAGCCGAAAATAGAGAACTTATTGGAGTCAGAAGTAGGAAATTTAGAGACAAACGTCACTTAGAACTAAAAACCTACGACGCGACAGCGGATTGTAATGGTAAAAATATAGTGAATTAATTGGAATGACGTGCATGTTTTCAACAAAAATGTTTCTAACTTTAGTAAAGGACGCCCATTCCAATCTACTGAAGAAATTTTTGGGTACTCAAGCACACAATTTTTTTATTTTTGAAGAATTTATTTTTGTTAGCAGTGACATATCCCTGTAAAATTATCCATTATTGATTAAACTTATACCAAAGGTGGATAATATGATAATCCGGGACAAAGGTGTGACACTCGTGTTTAACAAACGCGGCCATGTGAAAGACAACCAGCGGACGGACGGGTGTCATCGTGACGGACGGGTGTCATCGTGACGGACGGGTGTCTTCGTGACGGACGGGTGTCATCGTGACGGACGGGTGTCATCGTGACGGACGGATGTCATCGTGACGGGCAGGTGTCATCGTGACGGACGGGTGTCATCGTGACGGACGGGTGTCATCGTGACGGACGGGTGTCATCGTGACGGACGGGTGTCATCGTGACGGACGGGTGTCATCGTGACGGACGGGTGTCATCGTGACGGACGGGTGTCATCGTGACGGACGGGTGTCACGATAAATAGTTTAAAAACCATGTTTCGAAAGATATTTATTTAATCTTCTTGGCTGGCTTCCAAACACCTAGTTCTGCATTCTCAAGAAAATAATATAGATTTAATGCATAAATAAAAAGAATATGCTTCACAGTGTACATAAGTCTCTTAGTTTTAAAGAAATGTAGTTTGACAGAATCATTTACTTTTTTGAAACATCTTTTAAGGTTTTAATGGGTTTTTTCTACACGTCACTTATTCAGGTGTTATTTTGAGTACCGAGAGAAGAGGGATAAATGTTTAGTGGATGTATTTAATGAGCCTTCTTCCTTTTCTTCAAAAAAATAATAATAAAGTGGCAAAAAAAATCCCCAAAACAAAAACAAAATGACAAAGGATTATGGAATAAATCGTTAAAAACCTTGAATATATTTTATATTTTACAAATTAAAGGATTGTAAAGAAGACAACAAATGCATATTTTGTAATTTTTTAAAATATAAAATACAATCAAACTGAACACAAACTAATACATTTTTTATAAAAAAATGCCGCAGATTCGTCGGCATTTTAATGCAAAATAAAGTTCAGTTTACATTATTTTTAAAAATTCCCCAAAACACCAATATATTACGCCTTTAGGCGAGCTCTGTAGCGCAGTGGATGGTCTTTTGATACGCATTGGAGGGTCCTAAGTTCGAACCCCTAAATGGTCGTGTTTTTTCTCGCCTAGGCATATTTCTAACATAAACATTGATGTTTAATTTCATTTCTTTATTTTTTTACATGAAAAAACCCGAATGAAAATAACGAATACTTATTTTAAAGAAACTACAATTGTGCACATTTGCATGTCATATCCTTTTGCTTCTTTCACGTATCATTTTTAAGCTAAACTGAAAATTTTTTTGTTCCTGGTTATTTTTTTAAACAAATAGTCCTTTCAATTAATTGTGGGCATATTTTTCATATTTTTTTAATTTATTTTATGACAAATTAATACAAATGTAACTTCTTAATTTGTTTTTGCGGTTTTTTTATTATAATAAAAGAGGTTAAATTTGCCCTTATTTAAATTATTTAAATTTGTATGAATGTGATTTTATACTAGCATAATAGTATGTTTGTGTTATTTATTCTGGTTTTCACGCAGCATCTGTTTTTTGTCGCTTATTCGATTTTTGAAAAAAGGTACAGTATTAAATTGTAAAAGTTTTTGAAAGTCAGCCAGCAAAACAAAATATGTTTAGAAACATGGTTTATCATGACACTCGTCCGTCACGATGACACCCGTCCGTCACGATGACACCCGTCCGTCCGTTGGTTGTTGTTGAGTTTGCCAGTTTCCAGGGTTTCCATCAACCCTGGTGTGGTCCGTCCGGTACGCCTCTCGCCTTGCTCACCCCCTCTTCCCACTCCCGGAGGAGCTCAGCAACCGCTACGGGGTTTGCCCAAAGGTCCTCTGGTCTCAGTGTCGTATTGATGTGTGCGCATGTAAAAAGGTGTTGTGTTGTGTGTGTTTGTGTTTTGCATAGCGGGCAGTTTGGTGATGTGTGTTGTGTTGGGTTGATTTTGTGTAGGTAGGAGTAGAGGAAAGGAGATTTCCCTGCCCTGAGTTGGGCGAGGGTTCTCCTGACCCCGCGAGGAAGATTTTCTTCCTCGTTGCTTATTGCTGGTGCTTTTGTTTGAAGTATTGGGTTTATTGGAGTGTTATTTATGTGGTTTGTGACTGTGTTTTTGTGGATTTGTTGTTTTAGTGCTTTGTAAGTTTTGTTGTGTATGTCTGTAGGTATGTTTGTTGTGTAGTTGTTGTTGTGAAATATTGTTTGCTTTTTGAGCCTGCTGGGTGCAGGTTGTTGTGTTAAATAATTAAGTGGGTTGTTTGTGTACATGGCCGCCAATTTTGCTTGTTTTGCGTGGAGTTGGATGTGTGTTGCTATTGGGAGGACTTTAGCCTCTGTGTGTATGATGTGTGTGTTTGTGTCTGTGGTGTGCCCTGTTGCGACCCTGAGAGCTGTGTTTTGTATTGTTTGTAGTTTGCTGATTTGTGTGTGTGATGTAGTGGGGCCCCAGACTGTGCTGGCATACTCGATTATTGGTCGAGTGATTGCCTTGTATGTGTGTATGAGTGTTTCTTTTGGTTTACCCCACGTTGTTGCTGTGAGTGCGTTTATGATTTTGAGTGTTTTGCGTGCTTTGCTGTGTGTGTTTGCGATGTGTGTGTTGAATGTAAGCTTGGGGTCGAATGTGAGCCCCAAGATTTTTGGGTTTTTGGTTGTAATGAGTGTTGTGTTGTTTATTTGTAGTGATAATTGTGTGTTGCACTCTGCAGGGTCTGGTGTGAATAGTGTGGATGTTGTTTTGCTTGCATTTAATGTTAGTTGGTTGTTGTCTGTCCATGCTTGTATTGCGTGTAGGTATGGTTGTATTTGTTGTTGAGCTATGTGGTGGTTTGGGTGTGATGCATATATTGTGATGTCGTCTGCATATGTTATGATGTGTACGTTTGGTGGTGGTGTTGGTATGTCTGCGGTGTAGATGTTGAATAATGTGGGTGATAGACAGGATCCTTGTGGGACTCCTGTTTTGATGAGTTTTTGTTTTGATTTGTAGTTGTTGTATGTGGTGTATGCTTTGCGGCCTTTGATGTAGTTGTTTATGAATTTTGTGATTGTTGTTGGTACTTGTGTTTGTGCGAGTTTGTGTATGAGTGTGTGGTGATTGACAGTGTCGAAAGCTTTGGACATGTCCAGAGCTACGACAACTGTGCGGTGTGGTGGTTTTGGTTTGTTAAAACCTGCTGCTATGTGAGTGTAAAGTGTTTGTAATGCTGTGTAAGTGGAGTATTGTTTTTTGAAGCCGTGTTGGTGTGTAATGTTTGGAATGTTGCTTGTGATGTATGGATGTATGATTTTTTCGCAAGTTTTTGCGAGTGCGGATATGAGTGAGATGGGCCTGAATGATTGGCTGTTGTTAATGTTTTTGTTTGGTTTTGGGATTGGGATGTAGTTGGAAAGTTTCCAACTGTGTGGTATTGTGTTTGTGTTTATGATGTTGGTGTAGAGTTTTGTGATGTATTGTAGTGCTTTGTTGCCTAGATGTTTAAGGTGTTGTATGTTTGTGTTGTCAGGCCCAACTGAATTGTTTGTTTTGCTGTGTTGTATTGCTGTGATTGTTTGCTGTACTGTTAGTGTGATGGGTGTGGATTTTAGTTGTTTAATAGCGCGTGTGATTTTGCGGTATGTTTTGTTTGTTTTGTGGGTTGTGGATTGTGTAAACTGTTTGTTGAAATGTTTTGCTATGCTGTGTGGGCGAGTGATTGTTTTTGTGTTGAATGTGATTGCCCTGTTTTCGTCTGTACGTTGTTTTTTGTTGTTGAGTTGTGCTATTGTGTTGTATAGTTTGTATGAGTTGTGTTTGTGAGTAAAGTGTTTTGTGATGTGTTGTTGCCAGATGTTTGCTTGTCCGTTGGTTGTCTTTCGCATGGCCGCGTTTGTTAAACACGAGTGTCACACCTTTGTGCCGGATTATCGTATTATCCACTTTTGCTTATACTAAATCAAACTTGGAACGTGCATTAACGTTTCGAATAGAGAGGCTTATGTAAATCTTTAGGGTACAGTTTTTTAAACCTGTTGAAACTAGACTGACTTTCATTATTTTAACAATTTTTTTTCTGCACAAGTGATATTCAACTTTAAAAACACATACATATATACATAACACATAAATGGTTGTGAATTCACAAAAAAAAATTGAAAAAATATACAGCATATATATGTACTAAATATTTTACCAACATGCAAGAATTGCACTAAATAAAGCCTTTATAATGCTTTTCTTGAATATTTAAACAAAATCCGATGCCAACACTTACAAAAACTATGAAAAGTTGTTTTTGTGTCATTTTGTAGATTTGGAATTCATTCATGTAAGTGTAGCGGTTTTTAAAAAAAATATTCTTTACAAAACAAATATAACACTGATATTAATAATATTAGTACAAAGCTAACCAGCTTCATCTCTCCTATCATTGAACGACAAACTAGATTAATGTATGAAGCATTTAATATGGAATGTTTTTAAGCCGTTGAAGTTTTTTAATTAGAAGTGGGCACGTATTGCGTGAAGTTTAAACAAGTCAACAAATAATTTAGTTTTTCCCTAGTAAAGTAGTTTTTTAATAATAAAAAACACACAACAAACCTTACATATAGAGCTACTATAAATAATTGACAACATTTTAATATTTGCTACAAAAAATATAGCAGATGGACTAAGCATTTAAAAATAAAACAACATATTTTAATAAGTTTCTAAAAAAAAATCCTAGCAATTATCATAAACGCCGCGAAAATATACACGTTCGCAACTATTGAAGTCGTTTATTGTTTATGTAGTAGTCAAACAAAAAATATATAATATATCATAAAACTTGGAACACCGCTGTTATAATGACATATTTTCCACAGATTCAACTGAAATAAAATGGATTTTTAGTGAGACGAATAAATTAATAAATCCATGTTTATATTCAAAATAAAATTAAGTTATGGTTCTACAATGACATAATTAATCACTCCGAAAAACTGCGTTAATTAAAATAAAAAATATTAAAAAATATAAAAGAAATATAATTTATTAATAATAATAATTCGCGAATTGTAATTAAAAATTATAATGGTATAGCAGAAATTATTATAATAATCAGATTCATTTTTCTTCACGCGATTTATAATAAAAAAAGATCATTATAATGACATAACTCAAAGAGAAACGCCATTTCAGGAGAATTTTAAAAGTTGATCTTCATAATGGCGTACGTTAAAATTTTTTTTAACTATAGGAACAGCCCATTTTTTGGTATATTATCATTTTCGGTAGTACATACCAAACGCGTAAATTATTAAATTAAATACTTAATATTTTAAATGTTTGACAAAAACATACCGTGCTTAATCCGTTCCCGTGATGGCCTTTTCCCTGTTACAACCGTGAAACCCTCGTACGACAAAAGGAAAACTTTTGTCTCACAGTGAGCAAGCAAATTGAAATGGTTAAAGCTGTACGGTACAATATGCAAATTTTTGCAACGTGAAATATCCTATGTAATACACTGTATCCGTGAATAAAATCTGCATATTTCTACTGAAACCCTCGTACGACAAAAGGAAAACTTTTGTCTCACAGTGAACAAGCAAATTGAAATGGTTAAAGCTGTACGGTACAATATGCAAATTTTTGCAACATGAAATATCCTATGTAATACACTGTATCCGTGAATAAAATCTGAATATTTCTACCGTACAGCTTTAACCATTTCAATTTGCTCGCTCACTGGGCATTACTCGCCCAAAAAAATATATGACGGAACTACGACACAGGTCATACAAAGTTTTCACGGTGTTGTAACCGAGGAAAAGGCAATCACGGGAACGGGTTAAGCTTAAACCATATTTTTAATTCATTACGGTTGTTAAATAATCCGTAAATTGTTTTACGGCTGTGAAAACTGAAAATGAATACCGTATACAAAACATCTTTTTATTTACTATTCGTTCTCTTTTTTAATTTTTATGGAAAAAAAATGCAATATGTGCTTGTGACTAAATCCAAATCCAAAAGTGTCTTCCTGCCGATTGTTTGTGTCCGACGAATTAAATTTGGCTGAGCTCGAAATTAAATGATTAAATAAGGAAAATGAGAGGAGAGGACCAACTAAAGTTGTGCTGTTTTGACGTGTTTTTTAATTGTTTTTTTAAACAAAAAAGTTACATGTAACGCAAAATTTTTTTTATTAAATCCCGCTTTTTTCAAAAATATACAAAAATTATTCTACTTAGCCGTAAAAAATTAGCCGTAAAAAAATTGACGAAAAATCATTAATTTGAAAAAAAAATTCTTAAAATTCTAAAAATAACCTGTTTAATTTTTGATATTACAAAGTTGTTTTTCAATATTTTTAACTTCTTCGCTGTTAAATATTTAATTAATCATTGCAAGTTATCAAGGTCAGCCAGGTTTAATTTACCTATAACTTATTTTACATAAAAAACTGCAACTACACGGTGTAGATCAAAACCATACTTTATTTTTAAAAACAAAAATACCATAGTGAGCGTCACTACGGTATAATAACTTACAAATACTAAAAAAATTGACGTGAATGTGACTGCTTTTACATTAACTATTATAATTGTAATGTATTGCAGTAGCATTGATTTTATGCAGTTTGTACTGTCGCAGAAACAAAGATATGAAGTTTTTCTCTTATAAATTGATCGTTGCGGGTCAATCCAGGGATTCGAACGGTTGAAAAACAACGGTGGTGAGTCGGGTTTGTTGACGTTCCTTGTAAGTGTTCACATAGTCCCAAAATTCCAACACGGGACGGAATCCGGTGAGCAGAAGTCCAAGTAGGATCATCATTACCACCAATCCTATCAGAAAAATTGTAACTCCGACGTGAGCTTTGTGACGCCTAGCCACCGGCTGTTGATGTTTCAGATGTAAATTTGCTATCGCAACAATCGATGAATTCGATTTTTCGTTTTCTTGCATTATGGCTTGAAATTAAAAAAATAATTTGTTACATAAAAAACTCCATACTATCATAATTAATAATTCTGTTAAAAATCATTGATATTTTGTAATAGACTGGTAAGCATTCAGTTGTTGTTTAAATACTAAGCACAAATATTTATGAGTTATTTTTAATAAATTTTAACTTTAACTCGTTTCCGTAATTGTTTTTTCCCAATCAAATAATAAACCCTTCAT